>SNQJ01S0110726.1:28960-41324 GCA_010110895.2 Picea sitchensis
GATGTATGCAATGGTTTGCACAAGACCATATATTGCACATACAGTGGGAGTTGTGAGAATATATATGAACAATCCAGGTAAAGAACATTGGGAGGCAGTAAAGTGGATTCTCAGATACTTGAGAGGTACTACTAATCATGCATTGTTTTTTGGAGGTTCAGAAACTGTTCTACAAGTATATGTTGATTCAGATATGGCAAGTGATAAATATAGTAGGAGGAGTACCACAGGGTATGTGTTTACTATAGGTGGAACAACAATAAGTTGGATTTTAAAACTACAAAAGGTTGATGTACTTTCAACAATAGAGGCAGAGGATGTTGTTGCTACAGAGGCTAGTAAAGAGATGATTTAGTTACAGAGGTTTATGCAGGAATTGGGAAAGAAGCAAGAGAATAATAGGTTGTACTGTGACAGTGAGAGTGCCATTCATCTTGCAAAGAACTCAGCCTTCCATTCGAATACTAATCATATACATTTGAGGTACCACTTCATATGATCCACCTTGGAAGATGGCCATTTGAAGTTGGAAAAGATACACACTAGCCAGAATCCTGCAGACATGTTAACAAAGGGAGTAACCAGGGAGAAACTGAGTTCCTTCTCAGTTTTGATTGGTCTTCAAGAATGAAGATGAAGATGAGAAATTTGTCAGGTCCAAGAAGGTTTAGAGTCCAGCATATATAACAGTGGTGGATTTGTTGAGATCAGTCTCTAAGTGGGAGATTGTTGGTTATGGAGGTTGATTATCTTCCTGATTCAGAGGTTTTTTTCTTTCAGTCGTGTTTATACCCCATGAAGTATTTACACCCCAGAAGTATGTACACTCTTCCACGTGGGGGATTACAAAGGGGGGGGACCCCTTTGTGGGTTTCGGGGGCGGCTATCTCCCCGGCTGGGGGATATGGGGGCAAGGGAGCCCCCAGCGGGGGTTCGGGGGTGAAGCTCCCGAAGGAAAAATTGCCTTGTAAATTTATATTGTAATTTCATTGTAAATATGGACCGTTCATTATAAGGTCATAGATCTAATGATAAATATTATGTTAGGGTTTTTTTCCCTAGAAGGAAACTCTCTTTTATGAGGGAATGTATTTTGGCTATGGTTGGTGGTGAATATTGTATTCTAAGATAGGAGACTGTGAGAGAAAGAAGAGAAAGTTACAGTGATTTTGTTGTAGGTTGTATCCCTTCATATGCTGGACAATAATAAAGGAAGGACCTGGCAATTTCTCTGGTGGACGTAGGCCACACTGGGTGAACCACGTAAATCTGTGTCTCTATTGTATTGTGTATATTCTGTGTTTTATTTCCGCATTTGTTTTATTTTATTGCTCCATGGTCCTGTTTTTCTAACAATCCCAAGGTACTAATTGGTTTCTAATTCTAATTCCTGGATAATGTGCTAAAGTTGACAGGAAAAAACTCGTTGAAGGAGGGTCTTGATGTATCCCCCATCATCGACATGAAACTGACATAGGAAAGTGATGTAATATGGTGAATCGAATGAGTATGGACTGACACAGGAAATGGAAACTGGAAATACTGCAGATGGATGGTTTGAAGTGAAACTTCCCTTGAACATGATGAGGCACGACAAATGACTTGGAAGCATTGACTCAATGAGTACCAAGAATGTAATGTGGTTGCAATAAGAGCACTCTTCGACTAGATGAAAAAGTATGGCAACACATGGAATTGGTATGACTTAGAGACAAGAGGATTACCCAATTGTAAGATGAGACATAAATATGTGCCATGTTCAAGGGTGACAATAGCTGCCATAAAGGATTCCAAAAAACTTGACACACTTTATTCAATGTTTTACCCCACCCATATAGATGAGTACCCATTTGTTTTTTAACGAGATTGAGGAGGATAAAATATTCTCGGTATAGCTCATCCATTGGATGAGTTCCTCGTCATATGTTTAACGAACCTAAAGAAGGAGGGGTTCGGTCCCAGATGGGTCTTGGAGATTGGACTCATCATAGGTCCTTCGATACATATTTTTACGAGACCAAAGAAGGAAAACTCAGTGGTTTTTCATGTTTAGAGAGTCGGAAAATAACTTAAAGGTGACTCCATGGAGGAATTTTTCATAATTTTAGTCTCCCAATTCTGAAATAAGGGTAAGAAAATACAGGGGAGAAATCTTCTAATAATGCTTGATTAGAGTGTTCATTTTTCATAATTATTCTTGTGAGGCTGGAAAAGGATAAACTACCACTTGAAAGATGCCCTTTCAAACCTTTTAACGAGTGTGAAAGGAAGCAATATCACTTGACAATATTTTCATGTTTAGAGAGTCTGAAAAGATCTTAAAGAAAACTCCAGGGGGTTCCTTTTTCGTATAACCTTTTCGAATTTTAAAAAGTGATAAAAGTATACTCAGTCACATTCTCATGTATTTACGAGCACAAGAAAGAAAAAATACTAAGCTCAGAATTGGTTTCATTTTTACACAAGCTTGAAACAAAATTAAACTATGCTTGTAATTTCCTAATGTAATTTCCAAAGGTTTTGAGGGATACCCATGGATGGTTGGTACTCTTCCCCTAGCTTGAAACACTAGCGACTTAACTCCAGAATGATAATCAAAGGCTAGAGACATGTCCCCCCAAGATTCATTTCATTATTCAACGCTTATATTTTCACTGATTTTTGTACTGAATGGAGGAAAAAAGGTCAACTGACAAAGGAAGATGAAAGGAAGGTTCAAATACGAGACCTAAAAAAATACTCAACTCGACATTTACGAGATCTAGCTAAAGACTCGACTTGATATCTATGAGATCTAGTGAAAAGATTCAACTTGATAGGAGAGGTGACGTTTTCATTTTTTAACAATCTTGACACATGAAAAGAACTATGCTCATGGCTCCAAGTTAAATCCCCAAATTTATTTTCATTTTTTAACGATATTTCTACAAAAAGGAAAACTATGCTCGTAGCTTCTATTTCATTTTTTAAGAAGCTTTCCACACAAAATAAAATCTATGGTCAAGACCTCTGTTTCATTTTTTAACGATCTTTCCACAGAGAAGAAAAACTATGCTCAAAACCTCTCCTTGATCATCTCTTCCAAGAAGAAAATAATTTGAAAGGAATACATGTCAAGGGACAAACTTCCGCCATGGCTTCCATGAGATCTTCACTAGATGGAAGAAAAACACTTTGGAAGGAATACATGTCGACGACCTCGATAAGGGTAGGGATATCTGTCTCTAATAGACTTATCGGAGATTTTACCATGTCAACTACCAGATCTAAGTCAGGAAAAGGGAGAGATTACCTGTCATGTAGGGTTGAATGCATAGGGCATGTCATTACATAATTGACCTGTGGCAGGGCAGACATTGCTGGCATGTATCGACCGTTCAGGGAAGGTGGATGGTTGACCATCAGATGAGGATCAATGAATGAAATATGGTCGATCATTACAATGTTTCCATTATGAGGGAAACATATCAATCGAAATAGAGTGGACACAAAAGCTTTGATAACATAGACATAGTCTCTCCCAAGGAGCAGGTTAAATTCCAAGGGGTTTTGAACTACCATAACATCGGCGTAGACTGTTTTTCCTCCCAAAGTAACTTGAAACTGAGAAAGGATCCCTAAAGGTTGACTAACTTTTTTTTCCAAAGTCAATATATTCTAATTCATGGGTGCAAGCTACGGGGAACCAAAAGATTTCCAAGCATTCATGGATAATATGCTAACAGAAGCACCTTCCTCTATTATAGTGTTAGGAATATTCCTATCACAAACCTACATGGTGATTTGGAAATGCACGTAAGAAAGAATATGGGGTTCTGTCAAATGATTCCAATTAATAGAAATCATCTAATTTCTTGAAGGGGGTGCCATCGGTATGGGAGGAGTGCCCCCTTGTCTGGGTGAATCAGTATTAATGAGGCAGACCTGAGCGACATCTTCACTCTTTGAATGAGGAGTGGTATCGACCGATAACGGAACCGAATCAACCACTTTGGTTACACTCTTCAAGTGAGGAGTGGGATCGATCGATGCCATAACTGGATCGATCACTTTGGCACTCTTTAGATGAAGAGTGGGGTTAATCGATGATGGAACTGGATTAGTCACTTAGATTTCACTTTTCATATGAAGAGTCATGTTGATCGATGATGGAACTGGATCAACTACTTGTTGGAAAACTAAGAGGGGGGGGGGGGGGGGTGAATCATTTGTTACCATGCTTAAACAATTATACTTATTTTAAACTCTTTATAGAGCATTCAATGAAAATCACAATAATGAAGGAAGATAGGAAATAGAATATTCAACATCAATCACACACATGAAATACAGAGAGACAGATATTTCCTGAGGAAACCCATAAAGGAAAAACCTCTTATTCTTGATATGATAAGTAATCTTTATTTTCTATACATTATCATTCTTATGAGCACCAACTGATTGTGAGGCTACCACCTCTATTTTGCAAGATGCAACTTGTTGAGAGCACCAACTCTCTGGTTTCTCTAGCACCCACTAGAAGGAAGCACCAACTCCTTGGTTTCTCTAGCACCCACTAGAAGGAAGCACCAACTCCCAGTTTTATCTAGCACCCATTATAAGGAATCACCAACTCCCTAAGTGTTCCAGCACCAACTGGATGGAAGCACAAACTTCCAGTCACACAGGCACCGACCTGTGTAATAGAGAACAATAGTTCTCCCTTGTACCATCCTACCACCTTGGTTTTTCTGACTACAACTAGATGCAAGCTACAGCTCCCTGTGTTCAAGCACCCACTTGAAACTTTGAGGACACAAATCCTGCCTAGCACCCCCCTACCAACCTGAAATATAAATCCTTTCTTTATTGAATTTATCACAGTGATACAACATTTATCTATGGCTTGCCAGTCTCATCATTGTTCTGCTACACCGCTCTGCTCTACCTCCATCAATGTCTCTTTCCTCATGTCTATTGTGCCTTCTGTTATTATCTTAGATATACATTTATGTTCCTTTCTTCTTCTGTGCTTTATTCTCTGTGTCTTGTTTCCATTCTATGCACCACGCCTCTTATGTGCACTTCATCTCCTGCACACAGCATGCTTCTACCCGCATAAAACACTCTCAACGGCAACAAACTCCTCTTCTTTGTTATGCATATATTTATAATGCCAAGTCCTCTACCAAATCATACAGCAAACTATTCATCCCCTCTGGTGATTACGCTGAGTCTGTTCTTCATCCATGGCCATTATGCTGAGACTATTCATCATTAGTGGTCATTCCTAAGATTTTTGGGCTTCTTTGGCAGCTACAGTGTTCGACACTTTTCCATCTGTCAATCGTCTCTGTGATGAGTCTTCATTCCACTAGCAATTACCTTGAGACTCTTCAGCTCCTCTGGTGATCACCCTGAGATTCTTCAAATTCTCTGGTAGATGCAATTAGTCATTTTCTACAGTTACAATGAGTATGTCTCTAGCATTTATTGAGACAACCTCCACGCACTCATGCCTTTTACGCCTTTTCCCTTCCTGATAAATATACACAGTAGGCACAATATTTTCTGGCTAAGCCCCTTCCTTTCACATGATCATTATCGGTGACCATACGCTTATCCAACAAACATTTTGCAATTTCACGTTTCAGGTGATCGATTGCGAGTCACCTCAATTTTCCCAACTCGCAAAACTCTGAGGTGGAGCCTAGAAACGCTAGCTCCTTTCCTTCTCTTCCACTAATGTGACCACTGGCTGTGACTATAGCCCTATTCAAAAATACATTTCATGGTTTTAGAAGTCTCTATTGTACAGCCTAGTGACGTGCTAGCTCCTCCCTTAACCTTCATCAATGTGACCACCAACTATGACCAGGGGCCAAGCAAGAGGGTGCTTCACGATTTCGTGTATCGTGAACTCTTGCTATGAGTTACTTTGAAACTCCCAACTCTCAAAACTTCGAAATGCTTCATATCAGATCAATGGTCGATATCTCTCAGTGATTTGATGACCCAGATCATTTCGCGACTTCACATATCACGAGTTCCTACTATGAGTTGCCTCTAAAACTCCCAACTCGTGAAACTCTGAAAT
Source organism: Picea sitchensis (assembly GCA_010110895.2). Lineage (NCBI taxonomy): Eukaryota > Viridiplantae > Streptophyta > Pinopsida > Pinales > Pinaceae > Picea > Picea sitchensis. The sequence goes on from SNQJ01S0110726.1 coordinate 35,037, forward strand.
GCTCCATATCATATCAACGGTCGAGATCTCTCGGTGATACGATGGCCCAGATCATTTCACGACTTTGCATATCGCGAGTTCCTACAACTCTCACCTTTGACTTCTCCAACTCGCAAGTCAGCGAAATGTTGATCTCTCGCCACGTGTCCTCTTGATCCAATGACCCAGATCATTTTCGTGACTTTTCATATCACAAGTTCGAGGATGGCTCTTGGCCATTGTCCTCTTCACAGTTATACTAGATTCAATGGTTGATAGTCCTTCATGCTCCGATTCGACGGCTGTGGTATAATCTCCTCCTCTACGCGCTCCTCCTGTCTGGACTCTGATCTAATGGAAATCGGGTATTCGGGATTGGTGATCCAACAGCCACTATCACTCCTCCTCCTGAGATTTGACTTCCTCAAATATCTAAGTGTCAAGGGCCACGACCTTTGATCCTTCTGTGTGCCTTTATGTATGGGATCACATCTGCGCGTCTCAGAGCACTATCTCTCCTGATCTTTGATCTTTGCATATTTTTTGCTTCTTCACCTGAGCTTACCTTTGATCCTTCTGCAAGCCACGCCCTTTGATCCTTCTGTGATCCTTAATGTATGGGATCTCGTCTGCACATCTCAGAACGCTATCTCTCTTGAGATTTGATCTCTGTATAGTGTTTGCTTCGTCACTTGAGCTTACACTGTTCCTGTTTTTCAATCGATGCACACTCTGATCTTGCCATCATTGACAAGCACACTCTACCTGTAAACATGCCAACAATATCCCCCTTTTGGCATTGATGGAAACCCTAAATGACTGCACTATTTTGCGAATAGTTTCACTATTCTTCTTAGACCTCCAACTGTAGCATTCAGACCAGACCTTTTCTCCCCCTTTGACATCAATGTCAAAGAAATAATGCTCCCATTGAGTTGTTGCAGTTATTTTTCGGAGGTATCAGATTTTCAACCAACACATACTCCCCTTGAGCTGTTGCAGTTATTTTTCGGAGGTATCAGATTTTCAACCAACACATACTCCCCCTGAAAAGATGGACTCTCTTAGGTGAGAGAAGGGATGACACCTAGCTTCTGACGAAGATATTCAAATGGTTTCTTGGATACGAGTTTAGTAAAGATGTCTGCAATTTGTTTTGTGGTTGGAATGTAATTCAGCTGAACAACTTTGTTTGTAACCTGCTCTTTGATAAAATGATATTTTATTGGTATATGCTTAGTCTTTGAATGGATAACGATATTCTTGGAGACACTAATGGAACTTGTGTTATCACAATGAATTGGAATGGGATCAGTATAAGTGACTTTCAAATCTGTAGGAGTGTGCATCATCCATAATAGTTGAGTGCATCATGTAGCAGCACCAATGTACTCTGCCTCTGTAGTTGACAAAGAAATAGATCCATGATTCTTACTCAACCATGCTACCAAAGAGTCACCTAAAAATAATGCACCTCCACTGGTGCTCTTTATTTCATCTAGACAATTTTCCCAATCAACATCTGAATATGCAGTTAATTGAAGGTTCTGGTTTCTAGGATACCAAAGACCATAAGTCATTGTACCCTTCAAATATTTGAATATCCTTTTGAAAAATGATAAATGACTTTGTTTAGGAGAAGACTGATAATGACCTACCATTCCAACAGCTTGCATTATATCAGGACGGGTTGTTGTGATTTACAGAAGACTACCTATCATTGATCGATATGTTCTTTGATCAACATCAGGTGAAACATCATCTTTACTGAGCTTGCAACCAATAACAATAGGTGTACTAATAGGAGAGGAATCTTCCATCTAAAACTTCTTCAACATTTCTTTCAAATATTTTTCTTGAGAGATAAATAGCCCTGCAAAATTTTGATTGATTCGTAGACCAAGGAAGTATGACACTTATCCTATCATGGACATCACAAAATTAGTTTTCATTGAATTGGAAAACCACTGAACTGAAGGGTCATTAGTACATCCAACAATAATGTCATCTACATAAACCAAAACAACTAATAAATCATCACTTTCAGATTTAATGTATAGATTACTGTCAACAGTACCTTTCCTAAACCCTTTGTCTTGTAAAAAATTGTCCATTCTATAATACCAGGCTTGTGGTGCCTGTTTCATTCCATATAGAGCCTTTTTTCATTTTGCATACATATTCAGGATTATCTGTCAGAGAAAAACCTTCAGGTTTCTCCATATATACTTCTTCCTCTAGATCTCCATTAAGAAATGTTGACTTAACATCCATTTGATATACTTTAAAGTTCTTATGACATGCATAGGTAAGAAACATTCTGATGGTTTCCAATATTTCCATAGGTGCAAAGGTTTCATCAAAATCTTTTCCTTCAACTTGTGCATACCCCTTATAGACCAATCTGGATTTATTCTTAGCAATTTATCATTGTTCATTCATTTTTTTCTTAAACACCCATTTGGATCCAATTACATTATTATCTGCAGATCTATGAACAAGCTCCCAAGTATTTTTTTTCTCAATATGATCCAATTCCTCATTCATTGATTTTAACCAATTTACATCTTCACTAGCTTCATTAAAGTTCTTGGGTTCTACTATGGATATGAAGGCTATATATGATTGATCAGTGTCTTTGATTATCCTTCTCCTGGTTTGTACACCTTTGTCTTTCTCACCAATTATCTGACTTGCAGGATGATTCTTTCGAGTAATTCTGGAGGAAGGGTTTGATGTTGTCTTTTGATTTGAGTATGTCTAAGTGTTGGTGTATTCATCCGACTCAGAGTCTTCTTTTCCTGATTCTTGGACATGTTCATCTTCAGCTTCAGTTGTGTCTTTTGTAGCAGACTCAATATGGCTCACCTCTCTTTCTGAGACTCCTTCATCAACCTTTACACTAATTCAATCAACTAATTTATGCAGCCTCTTATTATAACATCTGTATCCTTTATTGTTTGTACCATATCCTAAGAAGATTCCTTCATCAGCCCTGTCCTCATACTTGCCAAGGTTTTCATTATTATTCTTTATATATCATTTACTCCCAAATACTTTGAAGTGTTTGATTGAAGCAAGTCTTCCATACCACAGTTCATAAGGTGTCTTGTCACTGTGTGGTCTGAGGTGGGATTTGTTAAGAACATGGACTATTGTGTGTATTGCTTCTACCTAGTAGGTTTGACCGATGTTCTTCTCATTCATCATTGACCTGGCCATTTGTTGAACTTTTATGTTTTGCCTCTCAACAACTCCATTTTGTTGTAGAGTTCCTGGGATTGTGTATTCTCTCTTGATCCCATGTTTATCACAAAATTCCTTGAAATCACTTGACATAAATTCTCCTCCTCTATCATATCTTACAGCCTTTAATCTGTTGCTTGTTTGATTCTTAGTTAAGGCCTTAAATATTTTAAATTTCTCAAATGCTTCAGCTATTTCTTTGAGAAAAGAAACCCAAGTGAGTCTAGAGTAATCATCAATGATCAGCATGAATTAGTTTTCCTTCCTTGTTCCTTCCTGTCTTGATGGTCCACATAATTCCATATGAACTAGTTGGAGTGGTTTCTCTATTGAAGTAGAGCTCTTGGATTTAAACTGTGTCTTGGTTAGATTTCCTACTTGGCAGGGTTTACACACAGAATCTTGTGGCTTTGATATTCTTGGAAGATCTTTTACTGCCTCAAGATTTTTGAGATTTATTAAGTGGTCAAAGTTTAGATGTCCAAGTCTCCTATGCCATAACCAACTCTCATCATATTTTCTTAGATGACACTCTTCTCTATCTTCTTTCAGTATATATACATTATTTTTTGTCCTTATGCCTTTAGGCACCACTTGTCATGCGTTTACAGACTTTATCTCACAATGTTTGGAAGTGAACACCACTTCACATCCTCTGTCACACATTTGACTTACACTGAGAAAATTATGTTTCATCCCATCTACAAGAAGAACATCTTGGTCTTTTCATTTTCCATTACTTAAACTTACCATCCCTTTACCCTTGATTTTACCTGGTTCATCATTTCCAAAGGTCACATTTCCTATTTTACTTTTACCTATAGACAAAAACGTATCCTTGTCTCCAGTCATGTGCTTAGAACATCCACTATCTATATACCAGGGGTATTTTTGTTTTTGAGCTGAAAGTACTAGACCACATTTGTCACTATCTTTCTTTTTCCATGTGCTTGCATTTCTAGCTAAGGGTTTTATCCTTGTATTTTCTTTGTAATTCTTCAGATGGCAGTTTGCATCTTTGTGGCTGAAGTTATGAAAGTTATAGCATTCGAGCTCATTGTTCAATAGGTCAAATTGATTGGTGCAGCTTTGTCTACTCATGGGTTGTTTAGTTCTATGTTGCAAAGATTGTTTATTTCTTGATCTCCTCGGTTGCATGTCTCTAAACTTAATTTGACAATCAACAATTTTATGACCAAAATTATAGCAGTAAAAACAGTAACCATGGAAGAACTTTTGGTACCTAAAGGTTGGCCTTCTTCTTGGGATTTGTTGTTCCATTTTCTGATATCTTTGTTTTTTATCAGGGATCATATTATCCTTATTATCTTTTGGTGACAGAGTACTCACATGGTTTGTTTGTCTACTGACTTGGAACCTGATCATCTTTACTAGCTCTTTTCTTTCTATCTATTTGTTGCTTGAACCACATACATAACCTAAACCAGTCTTCAATAAGGGAGATATCTATTTTCTCGGAATTTCATTTAGTTATGTTGAGGTTTTAATGCTTGGAATATTCTGGAGATACAATGCTTTAAACTTCTCCATTTCTTTTCTGTTTTTTACTACCTCTTCTTCCAAGGCTTCACATCTTGCCTTCATTTCTGATAACTGTTGTTTCAAAATGTCTTCTATTTTTTTTGCCTCTTCTAATTCAAATTTTAGCAGGGAAAAGTCTTCATCGGGTTTTTTACGGTCTTTTTCAAGCTGTATCAGCAATTGTTTTTGCTTCTTCTTCTTAAGTCTGAGTCTATCAACTTATTCTAGAGCATTGATTAGTTCTCCTTCTAAGTCAACCACAGCTTCTTCATCACCAACATCACTTCTAGTTCTTTCATTATCATAATTCTCTTTGGCCATAAGCATAAAGTCATTAACCTTATCTTCATCATCAAAATTACTATCTGTGTCTCCTAAAGAGTCATCATTGTTTACACATAATTTTTTCTTTTTACCTAATCTCTTGGATTTATACTTCTCTTCACCTTCACAGTTATGGTCCTTATTCTTGTGTGGACACCTAGATGCAAAGTGACCTATCCTTCCACAGTTAAAACATTTGAATGGAAGCTTGCCTTGGTACTTTCCTGGTCCTTTCTTTAGTCTTCTCACAAATTTTTCTTCAATTTCATTAGTCTCAGAATCCTCATTCTTATCAGCTTTAAATTATGCTTCTCTAGAGGTGGGTTTATATTTAACTATCCTCATTTCATATGCATTCAACATTCCTAGAAGTTGATAAAAATCCAAAGATTTTAGATCATTAAGTTCTTCTATAGCAGAGACCTTTGGGTTGAACCTATTTGGCAGAGATCTCAAAATTTTATGAACTAAAGAGTGTTCCTCAATTTTTTCACCAAATTCTTTCATTGCATTTACTAGTTCTTCAACTCTGAGAAATTACTTCCCAAGAGTTTCATCCTCTTTCATCTTTAGTTGTTCAAAATGTACTCTGTAGGTTTGAAGCTTGGCGTCCTTTACCTTCTCATTACCTTCATAACTTCCTATGACTTTGTCCCACATTTCTTTGTAGTTTCTAAGTGCATAAATTTTACAAATTCTGCTTTTGCAATCCCACTCAGTATAGCATTCACAACTTTAGCGTTGAAGCTAAATTCTATCTTGTCATCCTTATTAGCTAGTACAATTGGCTTTACATAACCAGTCTCTACCACATCCCAGACATCTGCACCTAAAGGCATTATGTGGGTTCTCATCCTAACTTTCCAGAAGGAAAATTCTGTTCCATTGAACAGGGGGCCTTATTGGTTGATGTTCCTTCATGGCTTGACATGTTTAATCTTACTGATCTAACTTTAGATAAAAGGAACCGACTCTGATACCAATTGTTGGAAAACTGAGAGGGGGGGGTGAATCAGTTGTTACCGTTCTTAAACAATTATACTTAATTTAAATTATTTACAGAACATTCAATGACAATCACAATAATGCAGGAAGATAGGAAATAGAATATTCAACATCAATCACACACATGAAATATACAGAGACAGATATTTCCTTAGGAAACCCATAAAGGTACAAACCTCTTCTTCTCGATAT
>SNQJ01S0110727.1:0-16123 GCA_010110895.2 Picea sitchensis
AGTCGAATATATGCTTAGGGATTATTAAGTAAAAATTTATTAGGTAATTAATTTTTCTAACATGTTATTAACTAAACAGAGATTGGTATAATGATATTAATTAAATATTTATTAATTAATTAATTGTTATAATTTTGATTAATGAATTAATTACCTATTACATTCAATGACATGGTTATTAAATTTAAGAGGGTTAATAAATTTAATTGTTTAATTAAAGGATTACGTATACGGAGGGGATAAGAAGCATTAAAAGTAAGGATAAGAAACATTAATAATCAGATAAGACAATGAATGTAAGGATAAGGAAAGGGGGAGGAGAAAAGGGTCGGTGAAGGAGGGATATGAAGGGGGAGGAGGCTTACGGAAGGGGGATTATTATTTTTTGGAGGGTTCTCTTGGATTTGCTAGTTCAGAGTTTGAGTTCTGTAGTCGGGGAAGGATCATTATGGGGGGCACCGGTTTGCTGGGGGTTTTGGGCACGGGGGCCAGGATATCCATATGGTATCCTGGAACTAGGAAGCTGTCCTAGATGGCAGGGAGGAAACATGGTTTGGGCAGAGTTGATCAACGCATAGAGCAACAACAAGGCAACAGAAAGGCAACAGGGGGAAGGGATAATCATATCGACAGAAATTAGCATCAGAAGCAAGTAATTTGTTATGAAAGTGCTAAGTTTTTTTTTATTTTTTATGCTGTAGTTAAATATTAATCTCTGCTGAATATTGCGTATATGATGGTGATTAATTTATTGTGTGATTGAAATGATTTATATCAGAATTAGTATTTACAGGCACTTCAAGCGAAGTATCATTCAGTGTTGTGATGATGAAGTCGAAGTCGTCTGAGGTGAGGGTGGTCTCGAATTTGGTTCTGGTTGCTTTCATTTTCTTACTTGAAGAAGGTTTTGGAGAGCCTTTTCTTCGAGGGATCCACCTCATCTCTTGGCGGTGTGACCTCACCTTTCTTCAGTTCAACTTTTGCACCATCTATTTCTCCGCCATATCCTCCTTTCTCTTCTGAGATGGAAGCGGTCTTCATGGATGCGCTGTCTAAATCGTGGACCTCTTCAGTCTTCTTTATCTTGCTAGGTCTGACTGTATCCGACGCAGTTTCAGGGCTGTCAACATCAGACATCTCTGCAGGGTCCGTTGAAACAAGGAGGTCTGCCGACCATTCCTTGGTAATTTCCTCCAAGTCATCCTCCATTAGCTTGTAGTATTGATCAGAATCTTGACCAGGGATCAAAACTTAGCTAAAAAATGAAAGTGTTTGGAATCTTCTAAAAACAAATAGGTTTGTATCCATCATCATCATGAACCCAAAGCACTTCGAATGGGGTTAAACGAACATCGAATGAGTGAGATATTGCGTTTTGTTCGATTGGCCAAACAGGCAAAAAAATGTTGACTGTACAGTCCGTACATGTTGACGTAGCAAGGTACGACTCACACGTGGAAGGTGATGTGACATGACACTGATGTGGCAGGAGATGAGTTGGCAGATGACATGTAAAGCGTTGATTTGGTCGAAGTGGATGAATTAGATTTGGACATGTGGCATGTTGATGGGCCAATAGGGTGGTGCCACGTGGCCCAGGCATGGGATGCCACATGGCCCAGGCATGGGATGCCATGTGGCACCATGCTGTAGGGTAAAATTTTATGGAGTTCGTGGGGATCGAACCCCAGACCTCCCCCACAGTCGAAATATTTGGAAAGGGCACGTCTACCATTTCACCACGCGTTGTTACTTAACATATCCATGTTTTTAAAATTATTTAAGTTTGAATTTGTTAACGATTGGCGTGGGGGTAGGGCTGGGGCTTAGCCCCAGCCCCCGGTCGTTATACCCGCCCATACGACCATGCAATGAAGCGTGAGTTCTATTCAAAAGGTTAATTTTTATGCGCTTTCCACTTGTCAAGCCCAGGTGCATTCTTGCAAATGTAGCCCTTTTTATGCACGGGAAACGTGGCCACATGGCCCCATGCGCCCAACACCTCCGTGGTTTGGGGGCTAGGTTCCCCAAACGTTCTACATTTTTGCATGTTTTGTGGAAATGGGCGTGTGTTCTGGGTTTAGGCACAGGAAACGTCCAAAATCCAGGTTACTCACACAGGAGGTGCAATTTGGCGAACAAGAGACAACAAGCTTTTAAGGAGAAAAATGGCAGGAGGCCTATCTTCTTCATTTTTTGGCTAAATGAGGTGCCGAAAAAGCCCAACTAGGGGTTTTTGGATGTTTTGAATCCATTGACATAGTTTTCAAATCCAGTTGGAGACTTCTTTTTTAGGTGTTTCTACCTTGAAGTTTCAGGAGCTCTAGGGAGCTTAGGGCCACCATTAATGGAGGTCATGCTCATATGAGCCCAAGTCTATTTTCTATGACTGAATAGTAATTTTTGACTAATTGTTATGCTTTGAACACATTGGGATAGGTTTCAGATCCATTTGAGGACTTTTATAGGTGTTTTTTTCCACAAGGAAGCTCAGGGAAGCTCAAGGCCACATGTAGAAGAGGTCATGCCCGGATGAGCCATGGTCTGTTTTTAGAGTTTTATTAGTCATTTTTGGGGTTTTTATGTATTCTGAACCCAATGGTATAGTAAGTAAATCCATTGGAGTTGATCAGAATCTTGTAAAAGAATCTTTGACAAACTAATCCCAGAGAGCCTAGTCCATTGATGGAGGCTCAAGGAGATGTAGCCCAGTTAGGGGTGAACTCCTTTATCATCTTGTAATTGTTGTGAGTTTGCTGGTTATATTTGATGCACTTATGTTGTTGTTGTATTTTCTTTAAACAAAATATTTAACCATTAAAAATTCCTCACACATAAACACCTAGAAGATGCATAAACTTGGCACATAATTTATCTTGCATAACTAAGACATTTAGCAAGGTCCTAAAAAGTTTATTTTAATGGAGTAGAGGGTGCTTACATAGAAAAACAAGTCAGAACCCTATTTTCAGATCAAGTATGACTGCAACTGTTGTTTATTCTCATCATCACGCGCTGTGATATAGATAAAATGGCAGTCCGCGCTGAATTTCATCAAGGGTCTAAACCTGTGGAGTGTGTTTGGGGTTATGCGAGGTTCATATTGGATAACAGTCTTCAGATGGTTGTAATAGGTGTGGAAGATGAAATTTGATTGCCATTGCTTGTTCATGTCGCTGGAGTAACACAACGTACCGAACTTTGCGACCGGTGGTTCAAATGGCTCGATGTCCAGGAAGATTGCACCTTTCGACATCTCCCATGCGATGAACGTGATTAAGATAAGAAGCCAGCTGAAGTGGAATTTGTACCCCTGATCTTGCACTTCCCTGTAATCTAGTTCCAGTTGGTTCATGAGGTACTTTGCCCAATTCATATGTAGTCCCTCTGCGCACTTCCCTACGAGGTTGACTACAAATCCAGTTACTTGGGTCAGTCAATTCTTGCGAACTAGCTTGCCTACAATCAACTGATAGGTAAGGTGCATTGTGGCACTCTGGATAGAGGTTACCTTGTAGCCTCGTGTGCCCTTCTCTACATCTTCGTAAGTATCCTTTATCCTTTGGGTAAGAGCACAATCTACGGTCTTTCTGGGGTAGAAATCCTGTGGGCCAAGGCCTTGCATGCTAAGCCTTGTGATCCGATTGATCAAATTTAGATCCACCATGATGCGACGGTTCAACCATAAGTATCCTCCATGATAGGAGGACATCAGTAACTTGACGCACGCGTTCACTTCTTGATGCCTCCCGAAGTGAGGAATCTTCATTACATTAAGCAGTGTGTATTGTGCGAGGTTCATCATCCACTATTGGGGAATGACCTTTGAATTCTTTCCCTTGGTTCTAGTCAGATACTTATATGGGACTAGCATATTGTACAGTTTCCTGTCACCGAGGTTGAAGTCACTAAACTTCAACGCTGCGATCTTATCCTGATCTGCGCAAACTGCGCGTATCCCCTTCAGAAGGTACACAGTGACCAATTCATATTCAAAATCTCATGGAATACTATCTTGGTTTATTACATAGCTCATAGGTGGTAGATAAGCAGGTCGAATGCTTAGAATCAGCTTAGCATTCATGATATCATCTCTGTGCCTCGTTCATTTCTCATCAGTCGGCTAGGATGGTATGACTCGACCAGTGGACGGAGAGGCCTGCAGTCCTCTTGTCGAAGATGCTTGTACACCTATAGACACTCCTCTCTCTAACATGACTCTCTCTGTCATCAATTCGATCAAAAATTCCTCAGCGGATTTCTCTACAACACTCAATGCTTCCGACATACGCACTCAGGGTAAACAATTCACGGGATCGGGTAACAACTCAGACACGGTAATGAGATAGAGACCTAGAGCACAATGATCACTGTATAAACTTGGCTTAGTCTGTGGGCTCAAATTCTCAATTGGAAAAATTGTTCTCGGTGCATGACGCGACGAGATAAATAGGTAATTCGACAACGGTTGGCTTGCAACATATATGAGCCTCCATTAACTCCTATTCGATCTGTTATAGCATAGTCCAATGGTCTGATGACGAACCTTTATTACTTTTCCACCCGTTTGAAGCTTCAATCGAACGGTTATAATATCCCCAATGACTATATTGCTTCGTCATGGCGAAGTGCCATGTGTCGCGGTTCTGATATCTCGGTGAAGCTCCAATTATGCAATTTTTCTTTCTGCGAGGTCTCCTCTAGAACCTCCTATAACTTTTCAGTCTTAGTCCTTTTCTTTCTTAACTTTCTAGCCTTCTTTCCAGTGAGCTTCGTCTCGGTAGTGCTTTTCTCATTCTGATTCTTATCTTCTTTGGTCTTAATTACTCTGCACTGTTGAAATTATTTCCTAGGGTTCTTGGATAATACTTCTTCTTTTTTTGGGATAGGTAACTCAATCTTCTGTGGATACTCTAGCGTTCTCTTAGCTTTGACATCCGGGTTGCTAGCATTAAATATCTGCAATCTTCTCTCTTGTTCTTCAATCAAGTGTGCGATCCTTCTGGTCATAAAGTATTTTAACTCTTGCTTCTTCTGTTTCAAAACTTCTTCTTTTTCCTTTCGTCGGGCTTGGTCTCTATCAATCCAAGATTTTCCTATTAGCATGGTAAACGGGACGTTGTCTTTGACAAATTTAATAATCTCAAAGTCTTCTTCTGTCGAAGTTCCATTGACAGTCATAGGCATCAGAGCGAACCTTCCACATAGGTTTACTAGCTTTCCTCTGAATAGGCCTATTCCTCCTAGTGAAGGGATCATATCAGGCCTTCCTATAGCTTCCCAGGTTCTCTTTGGCATAATTTTCATTTGTGTTTCCTCATCCAAAAAATAGTCAATGTCAAAGTCTCCTATTCTTGCTTTGATGCATTCCTTCCCTTTGAATATCTCTGATAAGTTGACATGTCGATGGTCATTCAGGGTTTCTTTCATCTGTAGAAATTCTTTCTCTGATTCTTTCAGAGGTTCATCCATAGGTTCTGGATCTGCCTTAGGGTTTTCTTGATTCAGATTCATTCTTTCAATCTTAGAAATCATGCTAGGGAAATCTAATACTTCATGGTCTAGAGATTTACAACAAAGACAACTAGGTCTTCCACCAGGGCATTCCTTAGCAATATGTCCGGTCTTCTGCAATTGTAACAGAGGGTTAATCCTCTCTTCATTTTAAATGATCCCCAACTTCTTCTGTACTACGCACTAGGATCATATGAGTTAACCTGCAACAATTTCTTTCTATGATCCTGCATCCATTCGTTAGTCCAAACATTCTTTCTTTGCATAGGTATAACATATATTTCACTGTTCTTATCAGATCTACTCATATCAAATCTTCTTTCATCTATTAATTCCCTAGCTTTCAAACTAGGACAGATTCTATTAAACATACCTAGATCCATACTCTAGAAACAAAAATTTCCACTTAGCTTACTTCTACAGAGCACAAAGCTTTCAGATCTAACACTTTTAACTATTCTTACCTTTATCAGGGCACATAGATTGTAGATCTTACCTCTTTTGATCATAAATTCTTACTTTTACCTTTCTTAGAGTGCCAAGCGTTCAGATCTTTCTTCTTTCCTTCAGATCTGATCTTCTTTTCTTCATATCGGGCTTCTTTCTTTCAGATATGATCTTATTTCTTTAGCATAGATCTTTATAAGTCAAGTAGAATACTACGCACTAGGGGACAGATCTACGCACATAGCTTTCACAATTTCAGGATGAATCTTTGCACATAGCTTCTTCTTTCTCAGTTCCCAACAATCACAATTTCAAGTCCCAGCAACAGAACCATTTGTTGGCACAGGGGCAGACCCAGGGTTCAATGCTACAACAATGCACCAACAAAGCCCTAACTACCGGCCCTTTCGGCAACACCTGCGAAGCATATGAAGTCTCACCCGAGGTAGTGGCAGGGTGGTTGTATGACTCAAGTGTCTACAACCTTAGCTGGGACACCGATCTGTGATTATATAGCTTACTAGAGCACTTAGCACCGTTAGTTCCTCAATATACAATCAATAACCACTTCTCTTATAAGACAAAACTTCACAACATTCACACTAATCTACGGTATTCAAGCACTTAACATATACAAATGGATCATAATGAGCATATCAAGCACTAAGCATGAATATCTATATCGGATCTAACATTCTAACATATACTAAGCACCAAGCATGAATAGATCTATCTAAACATATCAGAGCACTTAGCATATAACATATGAACACATCAAGAAAAATCACAAAGCACATAACACAGTGTTTACGTGGTTCACCCCCACCCCGGGGATATGTCTACCAACTCTTCTTCTTTATTGTCTTCAGTCAATCAGGTACAAGCATAGAGCCTCAAAACCCTTACTCCGCAGAGGACATAAGATCTGCGTAGCTTGCTAGATCCTTCTTCCTTGCATTATAGCACAAATCCTTCTAAAGTATTTCACAGGGACTTGCACTCAACTCTACAAGTCTCACACACTAAGCACAAAGCACTTACAATCCTTTGATCACATAGATCTAGCACTTAACCATTCCTTTAGCACTTAGCACACCAACCTCTTTCTACATTGCCCATCCTTCTATATATACATTACAAAATAGGCCTAAACATGGGTAAACCTATGGGCTGACATCCCATTCCCATTACATATTCCCCAAAACCCAAAAATGGGCCCAAAAGGGGGCCAAGATCCCTTGATCTCCGCTTCGACTTGCGCTCCTCCTTTGACAGGCTATCGAAGTCCCAAAATAGGTCAACATGACCAAGAAACTCCCAAAACTTGGTCAAGGGCCAACAAGAAGGTTTATCTACAACTATGCCTTGATCACAGAGTGATAACATAGCCTCTAGAGAAATTATTGAAGAAAGATAAACTATTCTTGTGGACCCTTGAATGTGAAGCCACTTTTAATATACTCAAACAAAAAATGGCAACTTCCCTAATTTTGGTGTTTCCTAATTCTAATGTAAAATTTCATGTACATGTAGATGTTTTTTCATAGCATTAGGAGTGGTTCTTTTGGAACTAAGAGAAGGAAATTTAGATCATCCTATATATTTCGCAACTAAGAATATTTCACGAGTTCTACACAACTACATCACCATATAGCGTGAAGGAATTTCCATGGTTTATTATCTATAGAAGTTAAGACACGACCTTTTAGGAGGATGCTATAACTTTTATACAAATCAATTTGCATTGAAATATTTGGTAAATAATCTTTTTCTAGAGGGTTATATTTGTAGTAGGTTTCTCTTCTTTCAATACTTCTCCTTTTAATTTGTGGTTAAACCTAGTAAACATATTGTAAAGATTGATCACCTCTTTAGGCTCGAGTTAAGAGAACCAGGTGGTGCATTAGATGATAATGTTCCAGATACAAACCATTAAAAGTAGAGGCTATATTGAACTATATAGAGGATATTTGTTTGTTTCTAACTACTTTTGTTTCTCATGAATATTATTCCACAACTCAAAAGCATCAGTTAGTGGTTAGAGATGCAAATTATCAGTTAATTGCAGAACAATTATAAAAATTGGGGATTGATGGTATTATTTAGATATGTGTGATGGATCATTAAAGGAATGATATTCTATGGGAATGTCATCAAGGAGTTTCAAGAGGGAATGTTGGAGGAAAATTAAAGATCACAAGATTTTACAACCTATTCTTAGGTGGCCAACCATATTTAAGGGATCTAAGGAGTATGCTAGAACTTATGATGTCTATCAAAAAGTAGGTAAACTTTATAGGAGAGATGAACTACCCTTGAATCCAGTAAGGGATCTACAACCTTTTGAGAAATGAGATATTGAATTTTTGGGATATATTAAAACTCCTACTCCCCAATTCTAAAGATTGATATATCATTACTGCAACTGATTATCTCACTAAGTTGGGAAAAGTTGCACCTACATAGGATTTTATGATTCATAATGTAGCCAAATTTATTTTTGAGAATATTATTATAAGGTTTGGTTTCCTAAGGAATTTGGCCAATGAGCAAGGTAGGAACTTATTGAACACCACTATAGCTACTTTGAGTAGGGAATTTCTTATCTAGCATCATAAAATTATCCCTTATCATCCTTAGGCTAATGAGACTAGATAATTCTTCAAAAGATGGTTCATCTAATCTTGCATAGCTTGTTCCCATTTAGGTTGTCCTTGTGCATTTGAGTAAGAGATAGGATCACAAGTCTCAAGAAAACGCGCATAGGTGTGATGATAGAAACCTATGGCACTACAACCATAGTGGTTGAAGGTGTCTAAGGAGTATCATTGACTATATTGGGTGTGGGAGTTGAAGGACTCCCAATATATTTCTGAATCGATTCAATACTCATCCTCGTATGCTCACAAGTATGGTAAGTGGAGGTGTATGTACCACGTATGATAACTTTATGCCTTTTAGAAGAAAAAGACTCAAAATGCAGTGGTAATTGTAAGAAGCGGCGACACCTGCAGGGAAGCTAGTCTGGCTCCACGATGACTCAAGACTCATGATATAAAAAAAAAACAAATCCTAAGGCCAACTAGTAATCAAAGAGCACACCAAAGTAAAATAAACAAAAGGCCAATATGCACACAAACATGATACAGTGGTTGAAAAGGGCCTCCCTCTCTAAAGTAGGCATGCCTCACCCAAGAGGGGCTTGAGACTCATCTGATAAAGATCGAAGGTAACAACATCAGTTATAAGATCTCTCGTGGGCTTAACAACCAGTTGGTCAAATACCCCTGGAGAGGTAATCCTCCATAAATGTTGTGTTTTGTACGACCCTTATCTGACCCAGGGTACCTGCAGAATAACCCTTGCAAGTAACCTATGTGGTACCTAAGTCAAGCAACTAAGAAACCATGATATAATCGATGCACAAGCGAACAATTGTAAGTCAGATCCACCTTATGGGAAAGGTAACAAAGCCCGAAACATTGAAAGCACCGTCTCTCATAGAGGTAAAGGTACTAGAAAGATTCCCATATATGAATAGATCCCCAAAAATATATCTGACGCTAAGAAGGTATCGGAGGGATATCCCTTCAAAAAACCTCACGCGAGCTCGTGCTTAACTCCAGTGTAAGAGGAGCCTCCTGATATTACCAATTATACAATGGATTTCTGCACTCCCTTAGTCAGACACATATGTTGATTTAATAGCCTTGGAGAAGTTTACTCACAAAATCCTATTCCAAGGCTCTAAATCCTAAGCTAGTTTATGCACCCTAGAAAATACAATCATTACTAATCAATTTTAAATTATAAGCGTTACTTTTAGTGGACTTGCTTACTCAAAATGGTGAGGTTGTGAAACTAATGATGTTATGACTCATCAAGTAAAATAAATGAATATGAACACAATGCAAAGTCCTAACTTCAATTCCCAATAAATGATATGCTTTTCAAAATGCAATTTTCAATTTAGTAGTTCGACAATTCTAAATAAGATGCAATCTTTATTTACTTGTACTAAGATCAATGATAAAGACCATAAATTCTTGTTAGAATTTATCCATTGGTTAACCATAAACCTACACTGACAGATCCATAATATCTAGAGGACATAATCAAAATATTATACATACGTAAATGGTGGTTTCTCAATTTAGCAATCGAACATGCAACAAAAAAATTGAGGTGGTGCTCAACATCATGCCTCATACATGGTGAATAAAAATGTTGTTGTAAAGTTGCAACTATATTTGATGTGAAAAAATGCCCAACCAACTTCAAGAAATGAGATTACCAAATCAACAAATCCCTAGGTTCACTTGCAAGTGAGCACATCCTATCAAGTCAATACAAAAAATCTTTATTCATATGAAAATCAATTGAATTAACAATAAGTCTTGTGTAGGTAGTGTGGCATCCTTATTGAATGGTTGCATAAACTTTCACAAAATTTATGCGTGTATTGTAGAACTCTTGCTAGTGTTCTATATCACACCTTTTTGTGTTAAGAAAAATTGTGAATGTTATTGGTGGTCGAATCGAATAGTAGTCTACATTTTTATCTCTTCAATGTAAATGTTTGATAACCAATTGGAATTGCTATAAGAAATTCCATTCCATATGCGGTGTGTTCTCAATTTTTCTCTAGGTCTGTAGTGTCTTATGGTTAGATTGAATAACAATTTATTTTCCCTATACATAGTGTCTCCACTAGTGACCTACTTAAGCAATGGAACACATCTCTCTATCATAACTTCAAAAGTTGGGGATTGTGTCATTGAATGTCTCTAAGTAAAACACAATGGAATGACATTGTTGTGTCAGAAAAATACCTATCCCATAGTCATATGCATCATCTTCTATATCAAAAGGATGAGAAACATATAATAGTGTAAGCATAGGTGTAATGCATAGCTTCAACATCTTCACTTCTTCAAAAAAATGTTGTTGCACCTTGGTATAGATGATGAATCCTTGTTTCCTCAAATTCCCTCTTAATATTATCACCGTAGGGTTGAACTAGTGAAGGAAAGAGAGGTGAGAGGAAACAATTATTATGAGGGAGGGTGAAATTTGGAAATGCTAGCCTACAACTAGTGAGGGCATTAGAGGTGGAATTATCATGAGATGACATGAATGAAGACATGAAGTGATGATGTCAAAATGAACTATCAAAGGCATTGATGATGGTGAGGTGATATTATCAATATTTTGAAAAGGAACCATTGAAGGCACTAATATTAATTGTAAGGTGACATTAGTGAGGGCATGTTCCATTGATTCTAGCTGAAAGGCACCGTTGAAGGCATGAGGTGAATATGTTAGCATGGGGATGGAAAATGAACCATAATTTTCTTATGGATATGGTGAACCATACATTCATGTTATAATTTATCCATTGGTGAACCATAAACCTACATTGACAGATCCATAATATCTAGAGGACATAATCAAAATATTATACATACCTAAATGGTGATTTTTCAATTTAGAAATAGAACATGCAACAAAACAATTGAGGTGGTGCTCAACATGATACAATGCATGATTGTGTTTCATAATGTTTTCGGATTCAAGAGCCTAGGTAGATATCAACCCTTATGTTCCTCAGTGTTGCATGGATCCTTCCCCAACACCAATACTTGATTTAAACATGTGTTTTATGATATTTCTGGTCCAATAATAGAATGGGTAGAGTGAGATTCTTATGGTGTCTAGTTGTGCAACACTTCCCACTAACTTCACCTCATACCAAAATCAAATTCTATAATATTTTAGGTCCAAGAAAAAACCACGTAAAATTGAAGGTATGAGACATGGAATACAAATGGGATGAAATATGATTAAAACCACAAGATTTTCCTACATGGTGTTCATTCAAGATGAGAGAAGGATGACACATATGCATAGTGGGTGAAGATAAAACATTGACGTGAATAGTAAATAGAGACTATAGGTGCATATGCCAATCCTAGAAAGTGTCATATTGTCACACTAACAATATCAGGGTTGACTTAAAAAACTTCTTTGAAATAGACACTTCAAGGGTTTCCATTTTTATCCTCACCGTATCTCACACCATTAGACATTGAATTATTAAGGCCCTACATTAATATCCTTGAGGATTTCCACCTTGTACTCTTTACTATATCTATTCTCTTCAATATGCTTCATATTTTTGAAGTTACACATTTGGATCAAGGCACACCCTCTCTTACTTGGTATATGATTCAAGGGAACCATAACTTCTTGGAGCCATATTTCCTCAACCATAGCTAAAAAATGGGAATTTTGAAGTGTGCTATAAAAATTGAAGCTATCTCTACAATATGAAGGGACGTTGAACCTATTTTAGCAAGTTTTCATGGTCAAAATCTACTCAAAAAGATGAAAATTGTAAAACTTAGTTTTTCCCCAAAAATGATAAATCTAGGATATGTTAAATATTTTTCAAAATTGACATTGATTGGCTTCAAAACTATAATTTTCATCCTCAAATTGTTGATCCAATATATGATATCTGGGAAAGGTAGCGGGGGGGGGGGGAATCAATATATGAATTGGTAGATAATGATTCTCTTGAATAGATCCTTGTCAGTCATACTTAAAACTATGCTCAGATCATACAAGAAATGATAGGAGACTTCCAAGAGAGTCTCCAACAAAAATTTTAGGACAAGGAAAAACCTAAGCATACTGATTTAAAAAAAAATTTGTCTTAGGGAAATCCTGTAAGAAGAAACAAAAGGAAAGGTCAATCAATCCCAATTTTTAGGTTTATGACACCAATAAAAAACATGGAAAACATTGAACCATAGGGAATTTGTAAGAAAGGGAAAACTTGAATGTCTTTACTTACAAAAATGAAGGGGCAAGATTATATGATTCCAACCTTATCTGTTAAAGAAAACTCATTATATTGTTTACTCAGAACAAATTAAGGATCCCTGTCATACCTTAACTTTTCCAAATATTTTTATTTTTTGTCATGGTGTTTTAGAAGCAACCTCAACATATTGATTCACCCTTTCCTTAATATATCATCGAAGTGGACACACCACAATTTCTTACTTCACCTTTAGCATCAACACCTCCTCGTTGAGTTTGCATAGGATGCCTATTTTCCCCTTCATTTTTGGGTTAAGAAAATGGTTTCACTTCATCAACAAGATGGAACTATGTTAGAAAACAACAAGGCAACATGTGACACATGTTTTGAGGATTCTAAGGTGAGACTACAAGTGGGGTTGAGGAAAGAAAACTATAATAGAAGGTGGCAGACATTAAGGGATGTGATTCCTCAACCCAAGGAGAAGAAATAGTAGAAAGGTAAAGGTGGACTATACATGTCAAAAGGGAGTGAGCAATTGAGAGTAAAGTACATTGTTAAGTAACAAATATGAGAGTTGTTATTGATTTGTAACCCATCGATGGCTACAAAATTGTAAAGGCAAAGACATGGGTGTGAGTTGTTGAAAATGGGATAAGTGATGTTGTTGTTGTTTCCCATTACTGTTAAGGGTTTTTTAGAGTCTCTTGATCATGTTCGTGATAGTCTCTATGTATTGTCTTGTCTTGTATATTATATTATTGAGTTGTGACTATTATGATCAACTCTATTGGAGCCATGTATCTAGTTTTGTTGGAGTTTAATGGAGGGGTACTAGTATTTAAAATTGAGCTTCTATGTCTATTTCAAGCGGATGATGTTTATTTGTTATTGGATATATATTATATGGCGAAGAATGACCCTTCCCGAGTTTTAATTAGTCATGTCCTTAAAATGTAGGATAATTGAAGGTTGGAATAATGGAATGTTTTTTGAAGTAGTTTCAATGACACACTATGTTATATTACATGTCCTCGCGTTATCCTAAGGTTTTGGAAAGGTGTCTCAGGTGAGACCTTCCTTGTAACAAGGGATTGATATACCAATACTATACTACAATGCCTATGTTGAACACTTCAGTGGATCCTAGTCTATTTCTCAAGCCAACATTTGGTTCAATTGAAAAGACCCAATATTTCTAAATGTGAGACCTTTGTAGTATGGAGGATTGATCATACTAGGAGTTAGTAGGGTTCTAGTGGAAGGGAAAGTAATTAATACTAATATTTCTACGAGTAGTATCTAGAACCCAACGAGAAAACCAAGGTCAAAAGTTTTTTTTTTTTCATACACTAGTCATCAACATGGCAGAGGTCCAAGTTAGTTTTATGCTTCAACTCCTTGACTTTTCAGTGAAAGGTGACGATGATGAAGAATAGAATTAACTTTTATGTGAAGCCAACTAGAGTGCCAAGAATATAATGAATTTTAAACAATGTTGGTCAAATTCCAAACATCCTTTAAAGGTTGGCCTTTGAAATGGTACATGAAGTATGTGTATAGTACCCCTTTATGTATTCTCAAAACCTTTAACAAACTGTAACAAGCCTTCATCACATAATTCAAAAATCCCAAGACTAAACAACAAAATTTCATTGAACTAAAAAACATTAAACAAGTGGTTGGGAAAATTTCTTGGGAATATGACCAATGGTTCCAAGATCTGATGAGTGGCTTGACATACAATATCCACGACACTCAACATAAATAATGGTTCATAAGGGGGTTCCTAACTTTGACTTAGATCCCCCTAATGCATCAGACATAGGCTTCATAAAGGGAGGCTTTAGAGCAAGCCACAATAAAAAATTAATGGCCAAGTATCTAAGGACTACTAGTACTCAAATAGTCCTTACATCTTCCTTTGGCACAACTCCATGGATAACCTAACTTCAAACTTGGTTGTTCACCTTGACCAAACATATTCAAGATATTACCAAAGCCAACGTCGGTCAAGAGCAGGAGTAGTTCATTGTGTACAAAACTAAGGGCCATTTTTCCAATGATTGTATTTCCCTTAGAGTGGGGGGGTTATGCCAATTTCTACATCGAATATATTTTTAGGGAGGCCCTTGAATGAATTCTACAAGATTTTTTGGATCTATCAACATCCCTCCAATATGTGATCTATCCTCCAAAAGCAGTCATCCACCCCATTGATTGTATTCTACCACTTAATTTAGAATAATACTCATGGTACTAAGAACTACAGAGCGTTGAAATCTCTTGCCGAATAATTTGAGAAAGCTACTTTTGAAGTGGAGGAGAACAACACTGATAATACCAATGGAGGTCACAACTAGGGAAGAGGGAACCGAGGTGGATAAGGTGGAGGAAAAATCAAACCAATTCGATGCTAAAATTGAGATTAGTTGGGCCACATTTTGAGAAACTGCTCCCATCTGAGAAGACATGGATGTAGAAATTGTTGATACACCAACCAAGCTACTGAATACTCTTTAGAATTACTAGAGAAATGGAAGGATCTAGACTCACAAAGGAATGTTAATCTATCTAGTTCAAAGCCCCACCCTGTAGGGGATGATGGGGGGCCTAATTTGAATCTCACAACAAGAGGGGGAACTTTTATAGGTGGTGATCAGGGACTTGGCATGCAAAGTCAAATTAGAAAGGTGTCTTCTTTTCAACCCAACTTTGGCATAAATCAACACAAGAAATACTACAAGGAGGTCATCAACTTAGCGTGGGAGTCTACTGCTTCCACCTAATCATGCATTGACTTTATTATCCCCATGAATGTAGGAATCCCATGATCAGGAAGAAGGAATGCCATAGAAGAAGATGGATCAATGGAATCCATCTGTTACTTCCTTACATATTACGTCATAATACTAAACAATGGTCATCTATTCCAAATATTGTGGACTACTTTAAAGCAGCTTGTTGAAGGGTTTGAGGAAGAAATCACTACCCCTCTTCCTAAAAAACATACTCATCAAGTGAGGAGGAAGAAGAAGGTGAAAATTAGCCAAGATTTATGAGTTACTATAGACATTTCCAATTATGAAGTCAAGGATGTCATGTTCGATTTGGGATATGACATAAACATCTTGCTAAAGAAGTCTTTGGAGATGATGGGAAGTCCTAAAATGGGTATTTTCCAATTCAATTGTGTCTCTCCAACTGTTGGCGACAGAAGTCACTCCTGGATTGATTGCAGGAGCAGAGCCCGACGCCCATCAGTTTAATGTCATGATTTGTTTGAAGGGTGATCGAATGGAGGAAAACTCAAAACGACATTGCGTCAACTCA
>SNQJ01S0110727.1:16133-51013 GCA_010110895.2 Picea sitchensis
TTGGAGAGGTGCGCCCCCGATTCCGGACCCCCCCCTCCCGCTTAAAGGTAGAAAGGCAAGGGGGGTCCGGAATCCAATATGCGCCGTCGATCTGGGCGTGCAAATCTGGACCGCCCGGTCTTGCTTGCTGCTTACCACGGGCGCATTGTCGCCCGAAACTTTGGACAAGTGGGTTTTTACCCCTTCTTTTTTGTTCTACCCCCCTATACAAGAAATATCGCTAACACCAACTAATACAATATTAGATTTTCCCCATTGACAAGGACAATACGTCGAAGTTAACTTTGCAGGTGTCAAAAAGGTGGCACATTTTGAATTAATTGAAATACTAGATGAGAAGGACCCTTACCTAGCACTGTTTAGAATTGAATGGGCCTTCGATAATGATGCCATTATTAAATTGAAGAGAGGGAAGATGTCCTTCAAGGTGGAGGGCATGTGGGTTACATATCCCATTTACCCACATTGAGGCTCAATATACACTAATCCAATTAAGGATAATATAAGTGGGTTTATGATATAAAAAATCTATAATCTGACTACTGGAAAGAGGGATGCTTATGTGAACCCAACCACTTATGGTGTTGTGAGATAGTGTATTGTTTACTCCTTTAACACTAATTCCATGGATGAAATGTAGAATTGAAAAGAGCACAACTATGAGCTCTCTTCTATATATTGTACATCGATCAAGATATTGTGTTAGATTGGAATGACATTGAAAGACCCTCCTATGTATGATTCCATGGGTAGTGTGGAAAATTTCTTGGACTGAGTGGAGAAAAGTATTGAATACAAAAAAATAATATTACCATGGATTTGTTTCTCAAGGCCACCATAGCTCATTGGTTAACCACCTATAAAGATAACCATCAACATTCACACGAGATCTAGCAAACCATGCAATATATTTCTCCCACAGTTACAGGACGAGATACAAGAGGCTCAACACCATGAACTCTTTGAGTTCTACACCTTTGAACCCTACCAAGGAAGGACCAATCTATAATTCCTTGCAAATAACTATGTAAATATATGGATAAGAGAAGGGCAGATTGAGAAATTTTGGACCCATTGATTTCTCTACACAATTGGGCCCATTTGCAAAACTTGGTACCTACATGAGGAGGTAAGATGAAAAAAGAAGGATTGGTAGGAGGCCCATCGACCCTATTGTGCATCAATTTTTTAAAAATAATTCAAGACAAAACCTAAGCATACTGATTTTGGTGGCATCATTGTTGGTGCTCTGATCAAATCCACCTTTCTTGCTTTGTCTCTAATGTTGTCTCCCACTTGGCTCTTGTTATCACTGTGATCCCCCCACTATCTCTCTTACTCTGATAAAATCCCCCTTGGACGTGGGTTCTCTCTTGTTCTATCTTTGTCACAGAGTTTGGGTTCTCTACATCCTCCAACTACAAGCTATGAATGGGTGTGGGCTTCCCCTACAGTACCAATGTCCAAGCAAATCCCCCTTGGCCACGAGTTCTCTCTTCCTCTGTGAGTTCTCTATTCCTATGTCTTTGTATCAGGCCAGTTTGGGCGCTTTACGCACTCCTCCAACTACAAGCTAATATGAATATTATGTGCAGGCACAAGCAGGGGGGGTTTATCCTTGGGTTTTTTTGTTTTGTGCAATTTAAATTTTTATGTTTTTAAATTGTTTATAAAAGTCAACTCAAAGCTGGTTCGGACAATGGGAATCTGACTATTTAATTAAAACAAAGAATTTTGATGGTCAATGTGGATGCTGACGCAATGTGATTTCTGCCCAATGCTCTGAATGTTAAAGTGCATAAATTCAACCAAGCACGGGTAAACAATGGGAGTAACTATGAATCTCTTAAGGTAGCCAAATGCCTTTTCATCTAATTAGTGATGCACATGAATGGATTAACTAGATTCAAATTATCCCTATCTACTATCTAGCAAAACCACAACCAAGGGAATGGGCTTGGCATAATCAACAGGGAAATAAGACCTTGTTGAGATTGATTATAGTTCAAATTTGTGAAATGAATTGAGATTTGTAGAATAAGTGGGAATCGTTTTCGACACAAATGAAATACCACTACTTTTAACATTATTTTACTTATAATTTTGTGGGGTAGAGACGGGGCAGTTACCCTATTTTTGGCCTTAATTCATGTTTCGATGGGTCGATCTGGGCGGAAAACATTTCCATGTGGGGATTTTGGATGGGGAAACACATCTATTAAAAGATAACATAAAATATAATTGGTGTAAATAGAACATTTTTATTTGGGATATCCTAGTGCACAACCACCCTTATTACCTTTCCCTCCTAATTTGTAGTTATATCCAATCATTTCTAAATTGAATCTAGTTTCCTCACTTGCACAATATGGATAGATGTGTGAACCCTATATATTATTAAATATGTCAAAACCCTTATCCATGAGACTATGGTTAAATACAAATGGAAAAAAAAGGTGGATACAAAAATGCCACCCATTCCTCCTCAGGGTCCTCCCTAGGATCTTGTTGTATCTCATAATGTTGCACACTCCATTGACATCCATGTTGTTATCAAATTTTTTGCTAGCCCTCCTCTTCATGAAGAGATTTTATTTTCTACCCCTCTATTTATATATGGAATTAGGATTGCAATATCCTTTTAGGAAATTCACTTAGAGTCATTTACCCCTATGCAACCCACCACATGTTGCAAGGTTAAGATAGTATTTAACTGATCATGAAATTTTATTGTGTAAGGTTTATTCCCTTATTTTTGACACTATAAACACTTCTACCTTCTTGAAGAAATATTCAAACATGGTAGGCTTCGATAATCTTGCATGAAGAATATTTTGTAATGTCTTAGTTCCTAAAAAATCTCCACCCACCTCTCCATAATGGGATTCATGTATCAAGTGTCTAGTTTTTTATGGTTGAAAACATCTTCTCAATATTACATTCATACATATTTTATACAGGTACACTACTACTATCTTAGATATTAATTATTTATGTTCTAGGCTTATTTACTTTGGAACATTCATTCCTTAGGATTATTTACCATATTCAATTGATATACATCCTCCAAGTACCCAATTGTTGTCTAACCCTAAAACAAGTTAGAATTGGGGAAGTATCCTTCCATATGTTTCTCCTCTACTCCATTCTCTATCCTAAACAAGTGGTCTAGTCCCTCATGGTAATTTTTGTGTTTCACAAATATTTTAAAATCATATTCTTGAAAAAGCATTAACAATATACATAATTATCCTAACAATATGGTCTTATTTACTTGTCTTGGCATATCCTTTGACAATTTTTCTCTAGTTCCATATGTGGCCCAAGAAAGACTTGATTTTTCATGGGTTTACAAGTGGTTCCATATCCCTTATTACGTTTATCTTATATGGATCTACTAACATACCTTCCTTGGAGACTATATACCCCAAAAGTTTCCCAAAATTGTTATATATAATGATCATATTTAGAATTTAAATGAATTAGGACTTAGATGTATACTAAAATCTAACCAATAAAGTGATTTAATAATGGAAATGTAGTAATTAATCGTTAGGTATTATGGATTTATGTAATGTACTCATCCTCTGCCCTAGTATAATGAGGCATTGTATCATCCAATGTATGAAGGAATTCACTCTTTCTCATTTTTAATGTATTCTATTCACGCTTGTGTGTATAAAACCTACATGGAATCAAATCCCATTGTGGAGAGAAGAAGTTGAAGTATAAGTGAAAGAATAGAGCCATATTAGAGTCTCCATAAGAATATAGTGAGGTCACATAGAGATGTAGTTTCTGAGTGAGATACCAGAGAATTCAACATCATTTGGTTGGGAATATCCAATCCTTTCCTATAGGGTGATGGAGCCCATGAGGAATTAACATTAAATGGTTTCAACATGTGCAAAGAGATAGAGGGATCATTTTGACAACAAAGGGAGGTCCCTTAAAATGGTGAATTAATTGTTTCATATAATGTTGTATGTAAATGAAACTTGAATAGTTACAATTTTACATCATGGAAACTAGGGATGCTTACCATATTTCAATACAGATGTTTAGACAAATTTGTATTTGGAAAAACAAGGGTAGAGTAAAACTAATGCAATGGATTCCCAAGAAATGAATGGTGTGAATAATTGTGAGGATGTGAAACTAATCAATCTATCGGTAATGAATGAGATGTTTTTTTAAGTATAAGTTAATAATGATTCATTTATCATCTAGGGGAATATATTGAAAATGGATGAAACCTTAAGACAAAGGTAGAACATTGTTTCTTAAAATTATGTTATTTTCAATTAAAATGGAGAAGTTTTCTAACTCTTCGCAAGATCTTCTGTTAAAATCAAAGATATTTGTGATCAATTGAAAATAATTTAAAGGACAATTCACCCACCACAAATGTCATGCACCGACCCCGCATAGTGAGCAGTGAATGGGGCCAATGTTGAAATTTCTCCAATATGTGTCTGTATGCATCGAAATTTGACATGGTTAGACTAGACACATGCCTTGATGGTATGGGAGGGTTTCAAGACTCAAGGATGTATGATGTCCCCACATAATATTTGAGATCATCCACATTTTCATCAAATTTCATCATGCTTCACCTCTCATTGTCATCATTCATCATTCCCTTCTATAGAATCGTTGTCAGAACTATCTTGAAATTTGACATGGAACTTCCAATACACCCATCACAAATTTCTTCCATCGAACCCACATAATACTTAAGGATCTCATAACACCTGACATCATGATACTTACAGATGTTTGATGTCCCCACATAATACTTAAGGAGGGTTTGATTATTGAATTACCAAGTTGATTTGATGCTGTAGAAGCTTCAATTCACCCACCACAAATTTCATGCCCCGAACCTGCATAGTGAGCAGTGAATGGGGCCAATGTTGAAATTTATTCAATATGTGCATGCATGCATCAAAATTTCACATGGTTAGACTAGACACATGCCTTGACGATATGGGAGGATTTCAAGACTCAAGGATGTATGATGTCCCCACATAAACTTTGAGATTGTCCACATTTGCATCAACGTTCATCATGTTGTACCTCTCATTGTCATAATTCAACATTCCCTTCTATAGAATCATTGTCGGACCTATCTTGAAATTTTACATGGACCTTCCAATACACCCATCACAAATTTATTCCACTGAACCCGCACAGTGAGCAGTGAATGGGGCCAATGTTGAAATGTTTTCAATCTGTTCCTGTATGCATCAAAATTTGACATGGTTAGAATAGATAGTTTCCTTGAAGGTATGGGAGGGTTTCGATACGTAAGGATGTTTGATGTCCCTGCATAATAGTTAAGGAGGGTTTTATTATTGAATTACCAAGTCGAGTTGATGTCGCAAAATCTTCAATTCACCCACCACAAATGTCATGCACTTACCCTGCATAGTGAGCAGTGAATGGGGCCAACGTTGAAATTTCTTCAATATGTGCCTGCATGCATCGAAATTTGACATGGTTAGACTAGACACATGACTTGAAGGTATGGGAGGGTTTCAAGACTCAAGGATGTATGATGTCCCCACATAATATTTGAGATCGTCCACATTTGCATCAACGTTCATCATGTTGCACCTCTCATTGTCATCATTCGTCATTCCCTTCTATAGAATAATTGTCAGAACTATCTTGAAATTTGACATGGAACTTCCAATACACCCATCACAAATTTCTCCCACCGAACCCGCATAATACTTAAGGATCTCATAACACCTATCATGATACTTAAGGATGTTTGATGTCCCTGCATAATACTTAAGGAGGGTTTTATTATTTAATTACCAAGTCGAGTTGATGTCGCATAAGCTTCAATTCACCCACCACAAATGTCATGCATCAACCCCACATAGTGAGCAGTGAATGGAGCCAACGTTAAAATTTATTCAATATGTTCTTGTATGCATTGAAATTTGACATGGTTAGACTAGACACATGCCTTGACAGCATGGGAGGGTTTCAGGACTCAAGGATGTATGATGTCCCCACATAATCTTTGAGATCACCCACATTTGCATCAACGTTCATCATGTTGCACTTCTCATTGTCATCATTCGTCATTCACTTCTATATAATCGTTGTCAAAACTATCTTTAAATTTGACATGGAACTTCCAATACACCCATCACAAATTTCTTCCACCGAACCCGCATAATACTTAAGGATCTCATAACACCCATCACGATACTTAAGGATGTTTGATGTCCCCGCATAATACTTAAAGAGGGTTTTATTATTGAGTTACCAAGACAAGTTTATGTCACAAAAGATTCAATTCACCCACCACTAATGTCATGCAACGACCTCGCATAGTGAGCAGTGAATGGGGCCAACGTTGAAATTTCTTCAATATGTGCATGTATGCATCAAAATTTGACATGGTTAGACTAGACACATGCCTTGACAGTATGGGAGGGTTTCAAGACTCAAGGATGTATGATGTCCCCACATAATCTTTGAGATCGTCCACATTTTCATCAATGTTCATCATGTTGCACCTCTCATTGTCATCATTCATCATTCCCTTCTATAGAATCATTGTTGGAACTATCTTGAAATTTGACATGGAACTTCCAATACACCCATCACAAATTTCTTCCATCGAACCCACATAATAATTAAGGATCTCATAACACCCATCACGATACTTAAGGATGTTTGATGTCCCCGCTTAATAATTAAGGAGGGTTTGATTATTGAATTACCAAGTCGATTTGATGTCATAGAAGCTTCAATTCACCCACCACAAATGTCATGCACTAACCCTGCATAGTGAGGAGTGAATGGGGCCAATGTTGAAATTTCTTCAATATGTGCCTGTATGCATCACAATTTGACATGGTTAGACTAGACACATGCCTTGACGGTATGGTATGGTTTCAATACTCAAGGATGTATGATGTCACCACATAAACTTTGAGATCGTCCACATTTGCATCAACGTTCATCATGTTTCACCTCTCATTGTCATCATTTGTCATTCCCTTTTATAGAATTGTTGTCAGAACTATCTTGAAATTTGACATGTACCTTCCAATACACCCATAAAAAATTTCTTCCACCGAACCCGCACAATGAACATTGAATGGGGCCAACGTTGAAATTTTTTCAATCTATTCCCGTATGCGTCGAAATTTGACATTGTTAGACTAGATAGTTGCCTTGAAGGCGTGGGAGGGTTTCAATACTTGAGGATGTTTGATGTCCCCACATAATACTTAAGGAGGGTTTGATTATTGAATTAAAATGTCGATTTGATGTTGCAAAAGCTTCAATTCACCCACCACAAATATCATGCACCGACCCCGCATAGTGAGCAGTGAATGGGTCCAACGTTGAAATTTATTCAATATGTGCCTGTATGCATCGAAATTTGACATGGTTATCCTAGACACATGCCTTGATGGTATGAGAGGGTTTCAAGACTCAAGGATTTATTATGTCCCCACATAATATTTGACATCATCCACATTTGCATCAACGCTCATCATGTTGCACCTCTCATTGTCATCATTCATAATTCCCTTCTATAGAATCATTGTTGGAACTATCTTGAAATTTGACATGGAACTTCCAATACACCCATCATAAATTCTTCCACCGAACTTGCATAATACTTAAGGATCTCATAACACCCATCACGATACTTAAGGATGTTTGATGTCCCCGCATA
Organism: Picea sitchensis; assembly: GCA_010110895.2. NCBI lineage: Eukaryota > Viridiplantae > Streptophyta > Pinopsida > Pinales > Pinaceae > Picea > Picea sitchensis. The sequence continues at coordinate 23,848 of SNQJ01S0110727.1, forward strand.
ATACTTAAGGAGGGTTTGATTATTGAATTACCAAGTCGATTTGATGTCGCAAAAGCTCCAATTCACCCACAACAAATGTCATGCACCGACCCCGCATAGTGAGCAATGAATGGGGCCAACGTTGAAATTTCTTCAATATGTGCTTGTATCCATCAAAATTTGACATGATTAGAATAGACACATGCCTTGACAATATGGGAGGGTTTCAAGACTCAAGGATGTATTATGTCCCCACATAATCTTTGAGATCATCCACAATTTCATCAACGTTCATCATGTTGCACGTCTCATTGTCATCATTCTCCATTCCCTTCTATAGAATCGTTGTCAGAACTATCTTGAAATTTGACATGGAACTTCCCTTCTATAGAATTGTCTTCAGAACTATCTTGAAATTTGACATGGAACATACTATCCATGCCAAATTTCTGTGCATGTCAAATGTGAACAGAGTATCCATGTCAAATTTCAGTGCATACAGAAGCATTTTGAAAAAAATTCAACGTTGGTGCCATTCATAGGTTAGTGTTTCCCCTCATGTACTCTAGCCCTAGTACAATGTATTTTAATAGTTATTTCCTTTAAAATTTGATTTATTAAAAAATTAAAACAAAACGAGGACAAGATGAGACGGTATATAGAGTGGGTGTGTGAGTGATCTTTGAGTATAAAGATGAATGAATAAACTTCTCTTGGTTTCATGAATAATTTATTCTCTACTAAACAAGGCCAACCACATGAAGGTGGAAGCTCATATGGCCCCTCCCCTCCCTCACATCGCTCTCAATTCCCCAATACCTAATCTATAAAATAGAAAACAAACAAAAGAAACATAACAATCATGCATATAAACTACCAAAACAAAAATTAAATAAAACTTAAAAACATATAATTAACCCACAAAAAAAWTTATTTAAAGAGAATAATTCATACAAATTAAAATATATAGTTACGTACCTCATCGACCAACACAACATTTGTATCATCCTTCTTTTGTATCTTCTTATTGATCATCCAAATCGACATTTGTATCAASATCCGATTCAGAAACAATGTTGAAACGATTGATGATATCATCATCATCATCAATGTCATTTTCGAGCATATATTCATCGATATCATCATCAAGAACTGGCGCATTGTCTCCTACGCCTGGTTCATCTTCTCCATATTCTTCATCTATCGACCCATATTCTTCCTGCTGTAGCTCTACATCATCTTCTTCATCTACAATATAATTTAATGGCCTTCCTTTTGGATCATATCTAACAACAAATGACCAATCCCTCTTACCTGGAACCTTTGAGTAAAAGACTTGTTCACATTGACTTGGAAAAACACAGTGGTCATTTTTTTTTCAAAAACTATTGTTTTAATCATCGAAAATCTATTAGCATGTCAAATAACAGTTCTTTCCTCATCATGTTCATGCATTCGTAACCTATGCCATTTGACACCGAACAAAACTAATTTGTAGGAATTAAAGTCACACTCAATTATATCATTCAAAAACCCATAGTATCTATTTTCAGACTCTCGAGGACATCTGTCACTCCTAGAGGAAACATTAGTGACCCAAAATACTGCAATTATCCCACTATCAAAAGTTTTTCTGGTTTCATCCAATTGTTTGATGTGAAATTTACGACCATTGCACCACATAGCCTTGTGGTGTTTCAACTGCAATATGTCAGACATGTAAAATATGGATTGTCAATTAATAATAAGCAAATTTATATAACTTGGAAAGTATAATATGAAAAAAACACACCTACAATCACATTAATATAATATAAAATAACTAAATAAAATGGGTGAATTTGCTTGCCTTTCCATCTTTCAAACAATATGCTAAATCTATTTCCCTCTGTGTAACATCAGAATCTCCATTATGACAAGTTTCTCTAACCAATTCATACAATTATTTCCATGATAACCTACCTCCATGACGTTGTTTACATCTATCAATCCATACCTTCATCCAGTCAAGATTGTTTGCAATGTATAAATGTAGTGCATCCCAATATTGAGCAACTGTCCGATCAAAAAATCACAATTCACCAATATTAAATATTAGTTATAACCATGGTAAATATTAATAAATGATGAAAGAATAAATATTAAATGAGTATGATCATATACACAAAAAAAGGAAAAAATTTGAATTTATTAAAAATATCCACAATTTAATTACCTCTCACTTTCTTCATTGTACCTTTCCCCAACAACTGCTCCCTTTCAAATGTTTTAATGGAGTTCACATCCCAAATGAAATCCACTGCATGCATAGCTTGCACTGCTAATTTAGGAAAATGTTGACTAATATACACCATGGATTCATATACTATATATCCCTCCACCATAGAACCCTCAGGACATTCTCTTTGTCTAACTAAAGACTTTAATGACTTAAAGTTCCTCTCCACCATCCACATTTACCTGGTGTGTACAAGTCCACACATTTCAATCTCCTCAACTTGGTGTATGCGGTAGTGTTCTTGTGCATTGGAAAATGTTGGAGTTAGATACTTCTGCATTTCACACATTAGTCGAGGAATTTCTCTCTTCCAATACTTTATATCATCTTCACGGATTTATTTCAATGACAACCATCTACAGATCATGACGCAAGAAAATAACATGTTTCAACAAAACATATAAATACATATTACATTACAAGTAAAACACATATCATTAAGTACAACAAAAAATTGAAATTGTTTTTTGCATATATATTGCAACTACTTACCTCATGTATTTTCCAAGATCATATATAACTTGTTTGGTGTTGTTGTCAAAGTTGTTTGGGAGAGATAGAGGTAGAACATACTGTAACAATAAAAACAAATCGTTACTTGTTCAAAACTAGACAAAAAAATAAAAATCTCAAAAATTGTATACGACCAATATATAAATATGAATACTAAAATGATTAATTACCTTAATGAAGGTATGCCAATTATGTGTTTTTACCCCACCAAATTCACTTTTTTTCGTTAAGATATTCTTTATGTTTGAACAAAAACCCGTGGGAAATTTAATTTTTTGAATGACCTCTTTTACACCATTGCTTTGTTTCTCTGTTAATAACCATGGAAGGTTATTTTGGTATCCATCATTATTTGATCGGATCACACTTTTCATTGCATTATTGGCTTCCTGAATGTCATTACAAATTTTGACAATTTTTTCTTTATCCCTCCTGCCATCTATGATTCACCATAATGTTTATGTCACATTCTTCCCTATATGCATTGTATCAAATAAATGAACTATTTTTAGGTCCTTATAGTAAGGCAACCTCATGAATTGAGTGGGATAAAATTTCATTCCTCGTGGAATCCCATTATTACTACCTTCACGACGACAACATTGATGAAGGATACAAAAAATCAGAACACTATTTATCAAATGTGGTAAAATAAAATTAATAATTAAAATAAAATTTCAAAACATGATTCCATTTACGATACATAAACAAAATGCGTACCTCGAGGATTAATTCTATCATATGCCAACTTCCATATGCGAGGTGTCATTCTTTGTGGTTTTAGTCCAATCTCTTGTTTCCCATTGAAAAGATCATTTTCAGTAGCACTATACTTCTGGTTCTTAGAGAGGAAGTGTCTATACTCATAAAACACCTCCTTTCCTAAACTTTTTTACCGACGAGATTTCATATTAGGACCACAAACTAGACATGAAAATTTACCCTTTGTTCGAAGACCTGCAAAAGATGGATTAATGTGAATTATTAATATATGAAATGATTATTTAAACAACATGCATGATATATTCAATTAATTATATACTATTCAAGCGTGCAATATGGAACGTTACATATCACAAAAATGTGTTAGTCCCGGGGAATCATGAATTGTCCATAAAAGTATTCCACGACATTGAAATCTCTTCTGCCCAATTGGTTTACATATGTCATACAAAGTGATGCCCTCCCATAACTTTAGTATCTCGCCGATAAGAGGCTCGATATGCACATTCATATCTTTAAATTGGTACTTACCTAATTGTTTGAAATTACACGAAATTACTAACATGGTATGTATATATACGTAAATAAATAAATAAAATATGTTATGCAAAAAAAGAGAAAAATGAAAAATTTAAATTCGAAAAATTAATGTAAACAAATACCTAGAATAATCATTGTCAACATTATGTGCTCCCTCTTTATTGACATCCAAGGAGGAATTTTATTGTTGATAATTTTTTTTTGGCCACATTGAGTAAACAGACTGAAGCTCTCCAAATGGATTAACACCATCAATTTCCAATGAAAGCCTAACATTACGAGGTTCATCTGTAAATTCTGTCCATTTTGCAGCAATTTCCTTAAATGCATAACCATCTGTAGGCATTCGAAGAACACCATATTCAATTCTCTTTTGTGCATGGTAATCCATAAACTGTGCTATGCTTTGGCACTTGAACAGTCGTTGCAAACGTGGAATTATGGGAATATGTCGGGGAACCTTTCGAGGGACCATTTTCGTTACTTGATCGATTCGATATCTACTGATACCACATACCAGACATTATGTTTTCGATGCATGTTGTCCATAATATATAATATGATTATCAGGACATGTATCTATACTTTGATACTCCATTCCAATGTCTTTCATAATGGCATGAAAATCTCAATATTTGTGAGGTAAAATATTTGACTAGGGTAACATAAATTCACCTAAAAATCTAAAACATAAAAAATAAATAGTTAATGTAAAAAATAGTAATTGTAAACATTGCATTTTTATTTTACACATTAATTAACACTAAAAAAAATGGGGGAAATTCAACCTTTATGTAGATGTGATGAAACATATTACATACCTTAGGATTTGTGTCATACAAGTGTTTGACAAATGATTCGTAACTTTCAAGTTCACCAACAACAATGTAGTGGAGAGAGGATTTTCTCTTGACCCTTTATAAATTCGTTTATTTGCCTTTTCAATCAGAGGTTCATCATAAATACCATCAATATTGTCCCCATGATCCTCATATGGATGACCGAATAAGTCTTGGATCATTTGATTTGTCCCATCATCTTGAACTATGTTATTATTGTCATCTACTTCCATGGGATCATTAACTTGATCTTCATTATCTGCTTCAAGTTCTTCATCTTGTACTACAACATCATTTATGCTACTACTTGGTGATTTGTGCATAAATTTAGCGGGAAATAAAATTTACTGTCACCCTTTTCACCCTCTTTAATTTTTTTCCCACCTCTAATGTTTTCTAACATTCTCCCCCACATACATATATTGAAAAAAAATACATGATTTTTGTTCACCAAGAAGACCTGCTTATACCCTTTTTGAAGTGTCGTTATTATAGAAAACTTGTAGCAACATCCATAAAATGCAACATATTTATAGATTTTATAACGTCGCAATTGCGACGATAGTTGACCAAGTCAAAGTTGACTTGTTCAAATACTAGGTGACCGTTGGGATGGGGAAAACCTAGTTTCCATAACGTCGGAAGTGCGACGAATATTTTACCAATGTCGCAAGAGAGACAAAAATCCAATGTCGTCGCAAGAGCGACATCTTCCTACCTTCATCGCAAGAGAGACATGTGTTTGTAGTACGTCGCAAGAGCGATGTTATTGGGAAATATGGAGAATTTTTTTTCAAATTTCCTCTATTTTTCGACAGTATGGCCAATTTTGTCCATAACGTCGCAAATAGAATGTCAAAATTTTTCCAAAGTGTACTAGTGGAAGGATTTATGGGAATAGAACATATGATATATGTTCCATATTTGAAAGTTAACTTACTCTTAGTTTCAGCTTTCGAAGATGAAGGATATGCAGTTGTGTTCCAGGATGGATGAGTACTATTGTATTTAGAGAAAGCTAATCATGACACAACAATGGTGCTTGGTGTTCGAAAGGAGAGACTATATAGGTTGCTTATATGGCCTATAATTGGATACAATGGTTATTTGGATTTAGTGTCATATTCAACGTTATATTTAGATTCATTCTCAGATGCAATGTCAAAGACGGGAAGTTGTGAGACTCCTAGTACCGAGGGAAGAATGAGTCCATGAAGAATTCACCTATATTTGTCCCTGGATAGGTGTTGCAAAAGATTCCATTTTGGAAATAATTTGTAAATATGTATATTTGTAAAATAGCAATGTTAGTATGCATATGTAAATACCTTCTAAAAGTCTATTTCCATTGTTGCAATAGAGTGCTTACTAGCCACTCCTTATAGAATTTAAAGAGTGATAGGAGTTTTGTAGGGATTCCAAAGCCTTAGGATTTATTAGTTTCTCTTATAAAATTTTGAGAGTGAGAGGAATTTTGTAATGATTTCTAAATCCTTTTGATAGTAGTGTAGACAATTATTGCATTTATCAACTAATGAACTACATATGGATCGGATTGTCTAAGTTGAATCATTCTTATTCTGAAGTACAAAGGTGAAGGAACAGAAGAATGTGGAAGTTGGAACATGTAGATAGAGAGAGGGAAGAACATCATAGCTATGCAAGTCTTCCTAGAGCTGGTAAATAAATAGTCTTCCTTGTATAAAGAGAGAAGGTGAAATAAGTATGTTTTATGCTACAAACATCTTCAAGATGTTATGCCTCAAATGGACGTCATTGTTGGCATAGGGGAAGACCCAAGGTTCAACGGTCAAGAGTGCACCAAAAAATCCCTAACTACCGGCCCTTTCGACAACACTTGCGAAGCAGATGAAGTCTCACCCGAGGTAGAGGCAGGGGTGGTTGCAAGACTCAGGTGTCTGCAACCTTAGCTTGGACACAGATATATGATTATATGTTTTACAGGGAACTTAGCATAGATCATTCATCAATATTTAACCCTTATTATACTTCGTAGACAACACAGAGCTTCGCGGAAAATACTCAGATTTACAGTGTTTCAGCACTTAACCATAGTAACCCAGATCATATCCAATAGATCAACACTAAGCATCCTCATACACATCAGATATAACCATCATATATATATCTAAGAAGCATAGAGCATAAGTGGATATATCAAAGCACATAGCATAAACAAAGATAAACACATTGAACCAAAGTACAGAGTATAACACACATATTTACGTGGTTCACCCCCCCCTTGGGGCTACGTCCACGATATCTTCTTCTTTATTATCAGCTTCAAGATGTTACAAGAACAAAGCTTCCAAAAACCTTCTTTGCATAGGACAAAATATCTATGCAGCTCGCTAGATCCTTCTTCCTTGCATTACACCACTTATCTTTCTATATCAACCACACAGTAACTTGCACTTAGCCTTGCAAGCCTTACACAGTTCACACATAACACTTATTCGACATCACATAGATGCACTACCAATTGCACTAAGAAATCACATATACTACTTCTTACATTTCCTATCCTTCTATTTATACATTACAAAAGTGGGCCTAAGCATGGGTAAGTCCACGGGCCGACATACCTTTCCCATTACATTAACCCAAAACCCTAAAAGGGGCCCAAAAGTGGACCGAGATCCCATGATCTCTGCTTTTCCTGGCGCTCCATCTTTGACAGGCTACCAAAGTCCCAAAAACAGTCAAATATGACTAAGTGTTCCTCAAAACTTGGTCAAGGGCCAAGAGGCCCCCAACACTCACCTGTGACTCGTCTTGAGTCACTCAGGTCTGACCAATCCTGTTTCGAATTTCTCGAGCTTGGCTCAAGCTGCTTTGACTTGCCGCATTGCTACTGCCTCTTGCTCGACGAACTCCTAGATCAGTGCCTCGTTCACCGGCCCTTCTAAGCGCTATTCTGCTATATTCACAATTTGTTCAAGTTATACTCCTTGAATTTCAACTTCAGTGAACAGTTGGCATTCCTTTTCTTGCACTGGTTGAAGTCGTTGAGAGACTTCTATTACTTTATTCTGAAGCATGTGAATATTCTATTGGGCTGCGCATTTCTCTGGAAACCTCTTCATTCTCTCTATGGGTGACAGGGCCTTTAGCTGCACCTGTAGCTTTTTAGTGTCGTACTTCACCTCTTAGAGCTGTGACTTCAATTTATGCAATTCTGGGTTCTCGTAGATCTGCGCACTTCTGCTACTTAACTGTTTGCATTCCTCAGTGAGTTCTTTAATCCTTTCTACGGTGCTCTGGGCAATTATTTCTCGTTGGTCGTGCACTTCTTGTGGGTTCTGTGGTATGGTATAAAGCTCTAAGTCCATGACTCTTTGTTGAAGTTGCTGAATAACTTCAGTAAGATTCATCACTTGGCATTCTATGGGGTCCTCTACCTTCCGTTCTAAGCCGGTCATAGAGAAAAATGCTCTTTTGATTGCTTCTTCAATCCCAATCTTCTTCATGAGCAACTCCTCTTTCTCTTTTTGGATCTTCACTCTGTATTCTTCAAATTTCGCTTGGAGAGTGTCCTTCTCTTGTTTCGCAACTCGATGTTGCTCGATGATTTCCTCCTGTGCTTGCTTTAAGACCTGGGTGGCCTGCACTGTTTCTTCCTATTCCTTTTGAAGGTGTACTTCGACTGTGTCATTAATCTTGTGGAGTTGAACTGGTTCATTTCCTTCTTTTGTTGTTCCTTCTGGCAGGGGCATAAAGGATACTGCGCGACTATATTGGAGATCTTGCTGTACTCCTTAGAGATCGATCTCGATTCTGTTGTACATTGTCTCTTGCTCAACTTTCTGCTTTTCTGTTATCTCTTCTATGGTTTCATTCATAGCTACAATGAGAAAACTGAGTTCATCTAGAGTGAGCATGGTCTTCAGCTTAGTCACGGGTGACTTTGATTTCTTCCGGGAGGAAGGTTTTGGAGGAAAACCCTTCCTTTTATTTATGATCTCTACTTCATCTCCTGGACTATGTTCGACTTCCTCTAAGTCTTCGCCATTACCTCCTTACTCTTGTGTAACGGATGTGGTTCTTATAGATCAGTTGTCTACATCTTGGATTTCCTCATCCTTCTTTGTCTGCTTTGTTTTCTTTGTCTTACTGGGCCCAGGTGTATTCTACAAAGCTTCTGGGATGTCAATTTCAGACACTTCTGCGGGGTCTGCTGGAATAAGGAGGTCCGCCGACCATTCCTTGGTGATTTCCTCCAGGTCTTATTCTGTCAGCTTATAATAAGAATGAAGTTGTTCCTTGTTCTCATCAGCTCGTGCTGTAATATATATAAAATGGTCTGCACTGAACTTTATCAAAGGTCGAAACCTGTGTAAAGTATTCAAGGTCATGCGAGGATCAGACTGGATGGAGAGATTCAAATGGGTGTAGTAGGTATGAAATACGACATTAGATTGCCACTGCTTGTTCATGTCGTTCGAGTACCATAGTGTACTGAACTTCACAACTAGTGGTTCAAAGGGGTCAATGTCGAGGAAGGTTTCACCTTCAAGTAGATCCCATGCAATGAAAGCTATAAATATCAAGAGCCAACTAAAATGAAATTCATGCCTCTGATATTGGGCTTCTCTGTAGTCAATCTCTAGTTGATTCATCAGGTACTTAACCCAGTTCATCTGTAGTCCCTCTGCGCACTTCCCTGTAAGGTCGACTACAAATCCAGATACTTGCATGGGTTGATTCTTGCATACCAACTTCCCTGCGATCAATTGACAGGTGAGGTGCATTGTGCCACTTTCAATAGAAGCTACCTTGTAGCCTCGTGCACCTTTCTCAACATTGCCATAGGCTTCTTTGATATTCTGAGCTTTTATCTTCTACGCAAGAGCGCGATCCGCGGTATTTCTAGGATAGTAATCGTGGGGATCAGGGCCCTGCATGCTAAGCCCGGTGATCCGATTGATCAGTGCTGGATTAACTGTTATGCGACAATTCAACCATAAGTATCCTCCATGGTAACTTGCCAGCAACAACTTCACACAAGAATTCACCTCCTGATGTCTGCTGAAGTGCAGTATCTTCATAACATTGAGCAAAGTGGACTGCGCGAGGTTCATTGTCCATTGCTGAGGGACGATATTCGAATTCTTTCCCTTGGTTATGGTTAGGTACTTGTACGGGGAAAATATGCTATAAAATTTACGATCCTCCAGGTTGAAGTCACTAAACTTCAATGCTGCGATCTTATCATGATCTACGCAGACTACACATACTCCTTTAGGTAGGTACGCAGTGACTAGAGTGTACTCAAAGTCTCTAGGCACACTATCTCAGTTGATCGCACTGCTCAAAGGTGGTATGTAATCAGGTAGGATGGATGGAACCAACTTCATGTTGGCCAGATCGTCTTTATGTTTGGTTATTATTTCTGCGTCGGCTCGGGATGTTCCTGCTCAAGCAGTCGACAGGGAGGCTTGCACTCCTCTCATCGATGATGCCTGTAAACCTGTAGACAATCCTCTCTCTGACATGACTCTTTCGGCTCTGAGGCTAGTGAGTACCTCTCTTACAGATTCTTCAGCTGTGCTAAATTCGTCAGACATATATGCTCAGGATCAATAGCTCGGGTTCTCAAAGTAACGTAGGTACTATAGTAAGGTAGAGAGTAAGGGCAGAGTAATCACTGTTCACAATTCAGGTAGTCTGTAGACTCAAATTCACAATTAGAAAAAGTGTCTTCTGTGCATGACGCGATGGATTAAGTAAGTAACTCTGTAACAGATCGTTTGCAATGGATATGGGGCTTCCTTAACTCGGGTTTTGTCTGTTATGGTGTGGTCTAATGATTTGGCGATGAGCCATCAATGCTTTTTGATCCATTCAGAGCGACAGTTGAATAGATATATCGACCTCCAACGACTATATTGCTTCGCCAGTTGAACGGATATATCGACCTCCAATGACTATATTGCTTCGCCATGGCGAAGTGACCCATGTCGCTGTTCTGATATCCCAGTGAAGCTCTAATTTTGAAAAGTTTCTTTCAGAGAGGTTCCCTCTGGAACCCTCTGTATCCTGTCGATCTGAGCTCTCTTTTTACTTAGCTTTCTATCCTTCTTCCCCGTGAGCTTCGTCTCGGTAGTTCTTTTCTCATTTTGATTCTTATTTTCCTTGGGCATAGTCACTTCGCACTACTGAGGTTCTTTCCCAAGAATCAGGAGAACTACTTCGTCTATATCTGGTACAAATACTCCAATATTCTATGAGTCCCCTAATTCTTTGACATATGAGCTTCTAGTGTCAAATAGCTTTGATTTATTCTCTTGTTCCTCAATCAACTGCGTGATCCTTCTGGTCATGAAATATTTTAGCTCTTGTCTCTGCTAGTGTAATACCTATTCTTCTTCCTTCTTTTTGGCTTGATCTCTCTCAATCCAAGGTTTGCCAAGTAACATAGTGAACGGGGTGCCGTCCTCAATAAATTTGATAATCTCAAAATATTCTTCTGTCGAAGTTCCATTGTCTGTCATAGGTATCTGAGCGCGTTTTCGATATAACATCATCAATTTTCCTTTGAATAGTCCTATTCCTCCCAGTGAAGGAATCATGGCAGGCTTCCCTATAGCTTCCAAAGTTCTTTCTGGCATAATGTTCACTTGTGTTTCTTCATCAAGAATACAGTCAATGTCGAAGTCCCCTAGTCTTGCTTCGACTTGTTCCTTTTCTTTGAACATCTCTAGTAATCGAACATCTTTATGTTCATTCAGGGTTTCTTTCATCTATATTAATACTTTCTCTGATTCTTTCCGGGGTTCTGCTATTTCTGGGGATGTCCAAGGGTTTTCTTCATGCAGATTCATTCTTTCAAGCTTAACAATCATTTTAGGGAAATCCAATACTTCATGGTCCAAAGCTTTGCAACAGAGACAACTGGGTTTTCCACCAAGGCATTCCTTAGCTAGATGGCCTGGTTTTCTGCAACTGTAACATAGGGTCAATCTTCTCTTTTTCTTAAATGATCCCCAACTTCTTCTGTACTGCACACCAAGATCATGGTAGCTAGCCTGCAAAAATTTCTTTCTAGGATCCTGCATCCATTTGTTAGTCCAAACATTCTTTCTATGTATAGGTATACAATATCTATCATTATGCTTATCAGATCTATTCATATCAAACTTTCTTTCATCTATTAATGACCTAGGTTTTAAGCTAGGACATAATCTATCAAACATACCTAGATCCATGCTCTAGAAACAAAAAAATTCACTTATCTTACTTCTACAGAGCACAAAGATTCCATATCTAAGAAATTTTAACTATTCATACCTTTATTAGAGCACAGGTTTTACAGATCTTACCTCTTTTCTGCAGATCTTACCGCTTTCTTTCATAAATTTCCACTTTTACTTTTCTTAGAGCACAGAGCGTTCAGATCTCGCTTCTTATCTTGAGATCTGATCTTCCTTTCTTTAGATCTGACCTTATTCTTGGAACAAAGCTTCACAGGTTGAGTAAAAAGATGCGCACTAGGGAAACAGATCTACACACAGAGATTTCTTTTGCACAAAGTTTCTTCTTCCTCAGTTCCCAGCAATCACAGTTCCAGGTCCCGACAACAGAACCATTTGTTGGCACAGGGGAAGACCCAGGGTTCAACGCTTAAGAGTGAACCAACAAAGCCCTAACTACTGACCCTTATTCGACATCACATAGCATGCACTATCGATTGCACTAAGCAATCACATCTACTACTTATTACATTGCATATCCTTCTATTTATACATTACAAAAGTGGGCCTAAGCATGGGTAAGCCCATGGGCCAATATTCCTTTCACATTACATTAACCCAAAACCCTAAAAGGGGCCCAAAAGTGGATCAAGATCCCGTGATCTCTGCTTCATCTGGAGCTCCATATTTGACAGGCTGTCGAAGTCCCAAAAACGGTCAAATATGACCAAGTGTTCCTCAAAACTTAGTCAAGGGCCAACAGTCATACGAGAAAGTTATTCAATGGGAAGGTGTGATCCAAGAGGATTTGGATCACTCATATAGATCCAGGAGGATCCAAAAATGCTTAAAAATTGATCATCTCAAATTCTCTTGAAAAGGACTCCATTTCATAGAGCTCAACGTTATATTTCTAACGATGTGTGAATCGCCTCCAATGAACCTTGTATGAAAAAGTTATGGCCTTTCAAATTTTTGGAGAAATTAGGGAAAAGGGATGACTGGGAATTCCGTACATATGATGTCAGAAAGATGATGTGGTAGTACAATAGACTACCACATGGCATATGTATAGTTGAAGTGGACAAATTAGAGGATGACATGTATCCTTTTGTACATTTGATGATGTCAACATCTGTACAACAATTCAAAATCTCAGAGAGTGACATATGGATAGGTGCTGTCATCATGTTGACATGGCAGTGCCCAGACCTGTGACGTGTCACCCAGATTTGTAAAATTTGGAATCTAGATGGACCACTAGGAAAGTGCCACATGTCATGCGAATGGATGATGTGGCAGGTCATACGGTCCACGTGGAACCACTAGCAGGGTGACACGTGGTCTACCGTACAATGACATGGTAGAAATGTGGCAACACAGTCAGTAGGTGATCTAGTAGGTTCATACAGTATAGCTACACCACATGGAAGGGCACAATTGGTGACAAGTGGACTAATTGTAGGCTACCATGTGGACCAATCAAATGGTGCCACATGGCACCTTCCAAAAAACTAAGTTGTCCTGGGGATACAAAATCATGTCCCATGGGGGGCGGGTTGAATCTCCATGGTTAATCACTAATAATATATATATATTCCAAATATGGAGTCTGTGGGGCTTGAACCCCAGACCTTGTGCCAAATTTCCAACAACTTCACAAACAACCGTCAACCAATGCACCACCAACTTCGGTTGGTTATAACCATGAAGGGAATTGTATTTAAGTTCAAGTCGAGATTTTGGATGGTGGTTTGGGAATCGTGCCCTATTTAGATTGGGCATGGATCTCAGGATGAGAGTATGGAGTATGAGACATAGAATTATGTGCATGGTACATTACGATGCCTCATTTTGTGTGCCAAGTGTTGCAAGAGGTGTTTTAGTCATGGATTTGTCTCGAGTTGTGTGCCATGTCCAAACATAGTGATGTTTATACTCATCCTTCTCAGTTTTTTGAGAGGATCATGATGGTGATGTCTATTTCATGCTAAGATGTTGTTTATGAAATTATTAGGCTATATTTCCATGTATGAGAGCCATAGTGCATCGTTTGGCATGTAAAGGGGGTCATTTTGAGCCTGTTTAGAATATAGTTGAGTTTATACTCATTTTTCTCATAATTTCAAAAGGAATTCAATGGCAACCTTTGTTTCTAGGGTTGAGTAGCATAATTGAAGAGTGACTTGATTGGATTTTGTAAGTCCATTTTCATTGTAATTTTGACATTTGAGATTAATGAAGAGCAGTCTCACTGTTAAAAGGGGACTTGGAGATGTAGCCTAGGAGAGGTGAACTCTGTCATCAAATATTGTTTCCTTAGTTATTTTATTTTTTGTTGTGTTATATATCATTATTCTGCAAATTGTTCATCATTTCATGAGGTTTTGGATAATTGAAAGATTCACATGTGTTAAGAAAAATCTATCAAAGACCAAGAATATTTCTAAATCAAGTTATATGTTAACATGTATTTTTAAGAATAAATTAGCATCTAAGGATTTTTGGATCAGTGACCGTATGAAACTATTGCAAAAACCCCATCCACTTACAATGTCTGGTTTGTTGAAGCTTATTATGGGCTTGCAAATATTGAAATGGTAGGTGATCAATGTGACTAATGGTTTCCTTTCCCATTAGATAGTGCTTCCACTTTGTAGTAGCTTGAACTAGGGCATATATATTCTTATCATAGGTAGGGTAGTTCAAAACTCCCCCATGAAACATCTTAGAATCATAACATACTAGCTTACCTCCTTGCATAAAAATTTCTCCCATAGCATACCCACTTGCATCTATCTCCACTTTGAAAGGATTTTTAAAGTTAGGGAATACAAGAATTGGTTCTTGATTGATCTTTCATTTTAGCTCATTTAAATATTTCTATTGATTATTTCCCCACTGGAAAATCTTACCGTGCTGGTTGTTATGGCATCGAGTGGTGAGAC
Source organism: Picea sitchensis (assembly GCA_010110895.2). Classification (NCBI taxonomy): domain Eukaryota; kingdom Viridiplantae; phylum Streptophyta; class Pinopsida; order Pinales; family Pinaceae; genus Picea; species Picea sitchensis. Next base: position 38,882 of record SNQJ01S0110727.1, read on the forward strand.
TACTACTGAAAAAGATACTATGAACTTCCTTAGGTACTGTGATTCCCAAAAAAGATCCTAAATTTAGTGACATTAGTAGTAACTAACCACTTCATGGTGGCCTCCATATTTGCAAGATCTATCTTGAGTTCTCCTGCATCAATCACATACCCCAAATATGCCAATGATTGTTGAGAAAACTCACTTTTCTTGAGGTTTTCCATCAATTGATGTATTTTCAGAGTCTTTAACACCTACATGAGATGTGATATGTACTCCTCCCTAGTATAAATATAAACTAGTATGTCATTCCAAAACACTATTACAAATGAAACCAATCAGGGACACAATACGTCATTCATCAATCGCATAAATGTAGTTGGTGCATAACATAAACCAAAAGGCATGACCAACCAATCATATATACCTCGCCTTTTCTTGAACAAAGTCTTCTAATTGTCTTCTTATTTAATGTGTACCTAGTGGTATCCTGATTTGACATCCAACTTGGTGAAGTAATTGGCATGTTGCATCTAGCCTAACAAATCATCGATCATGGGTAGAGGGTACCAATTATTGAGTGTCATCTTGTTCAAATATTTGTAGTCAATATACATTCACCAAGTTCAATCATTATTGGGTACTATGATGATAGATGACCCACAAGGTGAGGTGATTTGTTGAATAACTCTCTGCTCCAACAGTTGCTGCAACTATTTCTTCACTTCATCTACTTCAAAAATAAACTATCTATACAACCCAATATTTGGTAATGGGGATTCAAGGAATAACTATATCTCATGCTCCACTTCCCTCTTAGGTGGAAACCTTTTAGAATCTTATAATACTCCTTGTACACCTCAAAAAACTCCTCTAATTGCTGTTTTTTTTTCTCCTTTGTAAATTCCTCCACAAATGCATGTACTCTTATCAATTCCTCCTTTGGATGATTCTCTCTTAAGAAAATAAATACATACTTCTTACTAGTACTAATCAACTTTTTGGCTTGGTTAGCACTTACTAGAGAGATGTTTGACTTGACTTTGTGTGCATTGATGATGAAATACTTCCCATCCTTGATTAAGTGGTACTGGTTTTCTCTTTGCATGAAGATCACATCCACCATAGACATGTAGGGGCTTCCAAACACTACACCGCACACATCAAGGGGTACTACATCTAATTCCACTTCATCAATAAAATATACACTTATAGAAAACTTGACCTTACATTGTTTAGTGACTTTGATATTTACATCCTTATTCACTCATCCCAATTTATATGGGATCAAATGATCATGAACCTTCAACCCAATATTTTGGACCAAATCATCTGCTATGAGATTGGCTTGTGAGCCAAAATTGAATAGAACATATTCCTTGGTATTTTTTACCTAGATCTTAATATGGAAGAGTTTTTTCATTTCCTTATCTTCCTTGTGATCAAGGCTACTTAGATTCACCTCCTTCTGCATCGAAGTATAGACAATATTCTCATCCATATTTGAGTTTCTTTCTACCCGGTTGTTCAAATCCCATTCAATTAGGTTCTTCTTCTTGGAATCCTTATTATGGTTCTTTGGATTCAACTCTGGATGTAGCTTCAAACACATATCTTCAATGTGACCATCAATATTGCAATGGTTGTAGTGGTTGTTTGGATTCTTGCGTTGATGTGCAATGAGTGTCATCTTCTTGTATTTCCCTTTCCACTTCTTCTTCCCCTCCTTGGAAGCTTCTTGGTGATATTTATATTTAGAACACTTGGTTGTCCTTTCTTATGGCTTATGTTCTCCAAATATTGTTCTTGTACACATGCCTCATCAACAGTCCTTGGTTTAAAGAGAATCACTTGCTTTCGCAAATGACTTTGTAGACCCCCCAAATACTTAAGGAGTTCATCTAGGTTCTTAAGAGAGATACCCAAAATAATCACCATCTTCTTGAATTTGGTATTGTACTCTTGCACACTTTTCCCTTGCCTCTGCTTGAAGTGATTCCAATGGATCAATTGGTCCTCTACATACCCAATAATGTAGGATTGGCACTTGAAGAGGGTTTTAAAATCCTCCCACTTAGTTACTGGTGGATCACAATTGAAGACAAGATGTATATTGGGAAACCTAATACATGAGAAAACCCAACTAGAAGGCGGCGCCTATGCTCTTCTCTCTTTTATTTAGTTATGAAAATGTAAACATAAATAAAGGGACACTCATTATGGAGTTGCCTATTACATTGTGGCTTGAATGACTACTACATAATATTCTTCCTACCTCCGTTATGCACTCAAATCCCACTCCTTGGATGCTCTTCTCAACTATGGAACAAGTAAAATACAATATAATATAACCCCTTCTCTTCCTAGTGGCATGGTATTTAACATAGCTCAATAGTCATCTAGGGTTAGGGTTTTTGCATACTCAATCCTCAATTAGTGTTAAGGTTTTGGACCTTATAGGATCTTCTTGAAATTCCAACATGTAGCTAACCCTGATTGTGTGAGTAATGGGGATGACATGGAATCCACTCATGACATAGTGTTCAACAAGGTAGGTATACTTGTGAAAGGAATACCTTTCACAGACAAGCTCTAACTGAGGTGATTTTTGCAAACTGGACTTACTGCTAAAATGGGCACTACAATCCAATTCCTCTAATTTTTCCACCCATAAGGTACCAAGATAGATGAAAAATTATTTAATGATCTAATCTAGATCATTGAATGTGAATCCTATAAAAGGAACAAGGGTGAAACAATGAACATGGCCTTACAACCACTATTTATCCTCATCACTATTTGGTTGACCATTCAATGGATTTTATAGTGGGACTCCCTAAATCTAGTAATAAATATGTCATCATAATGGTAGTTGATTACCTTTATGTTTTTCCAGCAACAACCCCACTTACTATTTTAGACATCAACCCTCTTTGGAGGGTAAAATGGTATAAGGTGCCTCCTATTATCTTTCGTACTTTCTTTCATGTACATTTTGTGCTTTCATTTCATTTTTTGGACGTCTTGGAAGCTTGCCTTCACTCCTTTGTTCTAGTTTGGCCAACTCCCTTACTACCCCACAAGGTTTTTGAGATCAATTAAGAAAATCTTTCTTTACATACTCAGAAGATTATATTTCATCATGTTTAACCAAAATAATATTTGCTCATGACATAAGACATTTTGTAAGGAAAATTTATCTTTCACAACACATGATATTTCTAAAGAAAAAATAATTTCACACAATACAACATGTTTCACGAGAAAAAATCACATGTTGTGATATGGAATTCGTAGTGTCTCGCATTTTCAAAAATTCTTCACCTATGAACATGTCACACTAATTTTTTGATAGGATTCACATTCAATGATCTATATTGGATCATTTTCAAAAATTCTTCACCTATGAACATGTCGCACTATTTTTCTCTCTCACTTGACGTGTCGCATTAAAACAAATTTCTCACACGATTGTCATGGATTTAAATTTGCTTCGCGCAAGCTCAATATTCACACAAAATTATCTTTCTTGAGCATGATATATCACATAAAGAATTTGTTTTTGTGTGATACACCACATGCCAAGAAAATTATCCCCCATGACAAGTCCTTTATTTCATCCTGCAAATGATTTTATCTTATGATACATGGGCTTGACACTTATTTGAATTTTGCAAAAAGGTTTTAAAATATGTGCCAATGGTCATTTTTCAGTTATAAAACCATGTTTCCCTCTTTCCTTTGTACCATTGTAAATTTTGTGCTTTCCATTACATTGTGAAGTGGCCAAATCTCTTATTCCACGCCCATGACTGTGTTGTACATATAACCCAACAACCACTCGTTGCATGATGGGTAAGCCCCATATCTGTTTATCTTTGTAACATATATCATTTTTTTGAAAGGAATAGGGGAAAAAAGGAGAAGGGAAAGCTAATTCAAACAATAAATCATAAGATGACCCCATTGTGTTCCCCTTCCACTTTGTCATATGTGCTCAATTTGAAATAAGATATAAAATAGATCCATCCATGTTCCTTTTCATAAATTTCTTGGAATATTAATTTTTGGGTATCTCAAAACTCCCAACTCATGCCATAAGAAACTTATAAACCAAACACCCTTATTTGATATGAAGCTAAGAGAAACTCCTCAATACTTCACCTTATGCTTTCAGAGTACTCTGCTAGTAGGATTCTGCATATATGTTTACATGCAATGAATATGGCACATTTCAAAAAATAGTAACCCATTCCCACTTCAATTTTACCCACTCCTCATACATGTCAAGAGTCACACCTGAAATCACCCAAACCCTTTAACAAATCCAACTTGTAAATATTTATACATTCACCTTCAATCTAAGTGGATAGGGCCATATTCATTAGTTTCGTGGAATCATGGGTATGTTTGGTTCAATTTTTTCTCCTATCGTAACCAAATAGGCACAAGTTGAAGTTGACATTATAGCAACATTCCATTTCAGGGAAGGGAGATTCCATAGTCATGATGCCCTAAAAATTGTTAGCAAACATTGTCATACCTGCAAGTATAGGTAGTCCTATAAATCTAAAACATGGGCAAAGGAAGAAATCCATAAAGGGCCACCAATTATGATGAATTCCTTTACAATATGAGAGGTAGCTCTCAACACAGAGACAAGCTACAGAAAGAAGAAGCATCCAAAATAGAGAAAGAAAAGGAAAGGATAGAAAAGGAAGTTGAAGCACTTAGACTTCAACAAGAAGTGGTAGAAACAAAAGCAGAGAAGAAGATGAAAGAGGAGGAAGAATGAAAAAAAATCAAACTCCAGAAGGAGCATGAATAAAAAATCAAAAGAGATGAAGAAGAGAGGAGGAAAAAGGAAGAAGATTAAAGGAAAACTTGGGAGGAATCCCAAAACACTAATCCAATGGATACCCGAAATATTGAGATTTCTTCTAGAACACCCTTGACTAGAGGTCATTTCCTTTTGTGGGAACTAGGACTGGGAGATGTTACACCCTCCAAGGCTAGCAGAGTGGGGAATATTAATTCTTTTAGATTTGATAAGGCCTAGGGAAAAATTGTAAAACAAAATATCAAGAGACTTCCCATTATTGGTGCTCCCACACTCGTAGTCACCACACATACACCAATAATAAAAAATGTTCATGGAGATCCACTAGCCATATATTTAATAGGAGTTGCATTCACCCAAGCCTCCAAAAAAAACCTTATAGATGTGTCTAGTGAAATCAAAGAGTATAAATCCATAGTAAAGAGCCTAGAATAAAAAGTGAGATATTGAAAAGGAGATAGGGCTAGTATTCTTGAATTTAGAGCAACATCCACTGAAGCAAAAGAACTAAAGTCTGCAATAAAACAACTATATAGTAGCCTCAAATATTTCCATGGTTTTTCCACATAGCTACTAGCAATGGTAGAGAAAGTCAGTACACGAATTGCATAGTGAGAAGGAGTTCACATAAGCATGGAAAATTTGAAGAAATGGCAAGAAGAAAATCTGGACGCACCATAAGAGATTCCTATGATGACCAAGAAGGAAAATAAGTTGAAATATATATCCCTTTCGAAGTTCCATAAAAGAGGGAAGGAATTACTTGAAAAGGGAATTTTGAATTCGACGGGCTGTTGCAAGTGCATACAAACACTAGTAGAGAGGCTAAAAAATAGATGCATATTACCCAACATTTGAGATATTGGGCATCCAAGGCTAACTAAAGAAATTGTTACATATCTCAAATCCAACTTGCACTTAAGGATAATATCCATGGCATTGGTGCAAAGGGTTACCCAAGTTGTGCTGAAGGAATACATTGCTACCCCATCTAAGGATAATAATTTGCTTAGTTCCTTTCTAGTAACATTAAAAATTGACATGGAAACTCTATCCCAAGATACAACTTTGTATGAGGTTACATTAGAAGACCTACTATCTAGGAGAATAATTAGATTTGTTGATTATCATGAAGTATGGGATGCATACTTCTAAGATAAAGTTGAGAGACATGCATGGAATTTTTTTTTAGGTTTCAATGTATAATGTACAAAGTAGGAAATTCCAAGAGTTGTAACTATTAATGAATAGGAAAGAAATCATAAGAAGCAGTTGCAACTCATTGGCTATATTTTCCTAAGAGCACCATTTTGAAAGGGCTCTGATCTTTTGTAATTTTTAGAACTATTTATGATATTTTAATGAGAAGAAGCCCTCAGGGCCATTTTGGAAGGATAAGCAATTTTGTGTATGTGATATACATGTTGTGAACTACTTTTAGTTTATACATTGTGATTTTTACTAATGTAGGGATCTAATGCTCAATTGATAGATTGTTCTTCTATGAATATTATAGCCTTGAATCCTATCACTTTTTCGATATTGTTGTTCTAAGTTGATGAATGGATGGTTTTGAATGATATTGTTGTTTCAGACTAATCTATGCATTTATATTGTTCATGTATTATTGATCCTTATTTTTCTTTAACAACTCATTGTTTTTGGAGTGCAAGCGAGAATTAGTAGTTAAACCATCTAATCATTTTGTTATTCTGCTCCTAGATAGGATAGGTTAGAATAATTTTACTTTGTGTATTTATATTTATCTCATACCGCACTATACACTTTGCATACCAATCACCCATACCCATTCATTTCCAGTAATGGCAGTCGAGTCAGAATCTAGATGGGTCTCCTATACCAAATGATGTGAGGTCTAATTGGGACTTTACACTAGGGAGCACCCCTTGTCCGTTGAATGGAACTTTACCCGTGTCAACATATTTTCACTCTAGAAGGAGGGCCCCATGAAATTGTATAGTTGGTAGACATACCTAGTCTTCACATGGATAAATCTCAAACCATACAAATCATGACTCATAGTCTCATATTTCCCCTAACACAAGTGATAATATTGAAATGGAAATCCCTTCCGAAGAGACTCCTCCTATCTTTGGGAACCCTATTTTCCAAAAACCTATGTTTGAGAACATTTATTCACCCACCGATCCATTATTTGTTGTTACCAGGACTGGAGTAAACATTGTGCGGTGAATTACCCGTGCTTTAGCGAAGAAAATCGATGAGTTTCCCATAGTATCTTTACTTCCCAGGTGACACTCCACCTAACAACCTGAAACTCCCACAACAATTCATGTTGACTCTATTGAATATTTAATAGAACTCTCATTGCAATAGATTTCTCATCCCTTAGACCAAATATCGTCAACCCCTCTAGATTCACCTCATTCTTCTTATTTTGAATATAAACTAAACAAGAATACCAAAGCAATTGTTAACCCAATGGTTGGGAATCAAAATCATCTTCCTACATCGATGTCCTAGGGAGAATTGAATTTGGTGAGACCCATGCATGACTTATCAAAGTGCCCTAAAATAATTCTACCTATATTTGACTCTGATAAGTCATGCATCCTAGAAGACCATATAATTATTTTTTACCTTGTTGTGAGACTCTTGAACGTTGAGCATGAGGATGTAGTTTTCATACTTTTCCCCTATATTTTTGAAAATAAAGCATCTACTAGGTACTACAGTCTACCTACAGGTTCCATTAAGAGTTGGGATTCTTTTGAAAGGGTTTCATCAATAAGTTTTGGGAAGAGAAAACCCCTACCACACTCCTAAAGGAACTAATTACAACGAAAATGGAAAAGAAAGAGAATATTAAATATTTCAACCAATGTTTTACAACCATTCTTAACAAGTTCCTTATTGATGCTCAACCTACTAAATCATTAGATTTGTAATAATACACCTCTACCTTACATGCCTCCATTTCCATGTTCTTCAAGAGAGTTGGCAAAAATACACTTGCAAAAAATTTCGAGGAGGCCAAAAACATATAAAAATAAATTCTCTCTCTAGGTGGGAAATCGAGAGGAGAAGATACCAAGGTTGCCAGGAAGTAACCCTTAACATTGAACAAACCCATGAAGAAGGAACCAACATATTTAGAGGGTGTCCTCAAGCTGGTTAAGAAACTATCCAATGAGGTTGTGGATATGAAAAAGAACTCTAGAGAAGGGTCTTCACATCACAAACCATTCAAACCCTTTCACAAGAAAAAACAATAATTGCCCCAAACCACTAGATGCTTCTAATCTAAATCTAAACCTGGATGAATTTTGAATGGATCATTTATGATCTTATCAATAGACCAACCATTTGGAAAAAAACTTCCCTCAATGGATCATTTCTATGACTCTGGTCATTAATCAGTTGCTTCTCCAACAATTTCTTTCTGATAAGCTTTCCCAAGAGACTGAAATTGAAGAAACGATCGAAGGAGATATCATTGAAGAATTTATTATATTCCTCATGGATTGGGTGGTAAATTTTGATAGTGAAACAATAGTGGAAGTATCTTCAAGGGACACACAAGCTACTCGAACTACTCCCAAAATTTATAATCTGAGAATCAAAGGATCCACCACTCTCCTTTCAAAGACAAATCCTACTCCTAGGAAGGTCACACCCCCTACCATGATGCAGAATCAAACTTCTCCATCTTAGCCCAAGTCAATACCCAACACCTACCAAAAAACAAAGCATCAACAAGTATAACCACAAAGTCAATGGAGTACAATGTCATAGAATATATGAAAAATACCAAAGAAAATATTTCTTTGTATGAAACCTATACTCTCCCACAACAAGGAGATTTAATTATGAATACATTAAAATCCCTTCCCTCTCAAGAGAAAAAAATTGCAACTCTGGATACCAAAAATAAGATCACTGAGAACAAGTAGGAGGACAAAGCTGCACTAAAGGCCACCATTAATGTAGCTAGTATAGGAATGCATTCTAGATATCAAACTCCTCCTTTCCTCCTAAACTTTGAAAATTTTAATTAAAATGTGCATAATTGTTTGGTAGATTCATGTGCATCTTAAAATGTAATGCATTAATCTATCTACCAGAAGATTAATGACATACCTAATAAATTCACAACTAGGATCATCTATCTATATAGATATGATGTAAAGGTTATAGGGGAACTTAAAGATGTCATGATCAGTTTAGCATCAAATCCTAGAGTTTTCCAAGTAATTGACATTGTGATTGTCGATATCCTAGAAGCATATGGTCTATTGTTGAGAAAGGTCTAGTCTCAAAATCTCTATAAGAAAACTTCGCAACAGATTGGTGTCCTTTGTGGTTAGCACACAAAGAAAGAAAGAATCAAATAAAAGTGGATAGTGAGGCCCATATGAAGCATACCATAACAAAGTTGGAAGGTCATAATAAAACTATCAGTTTTGTTCATTCATTATTGGGTAATTTGTTTTTAGAAATGGAATGTAGTTGTTATGAAGCTCAATTATCACCTTTGCAACCAGATAGATAGTATGAACTCCTTCACTACACTCGGTGTAATGAGAATAATTGTAATACAGTAGATGTACCTAGCACTAGTTCAACTAACCTATATTTAGAAACTAACATTTGGACTCTTTACTTTGATATCTCTAGGTCACATGATGGAGTTGGCATAATATGTATTATGATAGATCTGTTGAAGCAACAAATTCTAATTTCTTGTCATTTGGAATTTGAATGCACCAACAACATAACAAAATATGAAGCCTTGGTCCAAGGTTTGAAGAAAGCCATAGACCTCAAGGTAAAATGCTTAAAACTTTTTGGTGATTTAGAAAGTATTGACCAATAGGTAAATAATTCTATACATTGTCTATCCCCTCATCTCAAAGGTTATCAATAAGAGGTATGGAGATATTAATTATTTTTATGCATTCAATATCACTTCTATTCCTTGTTTGCAGAATGTTGTCGCAGACACCCTAGCTAATGCGACATCACGATTTACTCCATTAAATAACGAGTTTTATATTGAATTACTTTTCAAGGAATTTTTACCACACAACATCAAAAAATGGAGAGTGTTTAACAATGAATCACAAATAACTGAATTTCTCACAAATGGAAGTACTTTCAAAGATGTTGTCATTGATGATGAAGCACACAAAGAGGCCATCCATAAGTGTATAAATGGAATGGATAACCCCAAATGGAATCTTGTTCCAAAAGGAGTGTTGACTTTAAAAAAATTATTTGGCTTATAGTCAAAATTTAGGACAACTATCAATGCGAAAACAAATAGCTCTACTATGATGCACACGTTGATTAATTTGGGAACTCTAGAGAACCCAAAATTTATCAATTTAGGAGTATGCTACAAAAAATCAGAAAAATATATCTTTGTCAAGTTATTCACAAAGTATAAAGATGTCTTTGCATGGACGTATGAAGATCTCAAGACCTATGACATGTGCTTCATTCAACATGTCATACCTATCAAAGAATATGTGAAGCCTTTTCAAAAAAAGTTATGAAATCCTACATCCTACCCTAGAGATGCTCATTCAAAAAGAATTGAAAAAACTCTTGGATGCTAGAATCATTTTTAGAGTACATCATTCAACGTGGGTTTCAAATGTGGTGTTTGTAAGGAAGAAATTGTGGGAAATCAGGATTTGCGTAGATATCTAGAACTTAAATCGAGCATATAGCAAGGATAAATACCATGTTCCTATAATGGAACAGATACTCCAACTCGTCTCGAGATCGATGTTGTTTTCTTTATTAGATGGGTTTTCAGTCTCTATTCAGGTTCTTGTAGCTAAATCTGATTGGTTAAAAACCACTTTTCGCATAAAGAGGGGAACCTTTACTTACCATCGAATGCCTTTTGTATTGACTAATGTGAGAGTAACTTTACAAGGTGATATGGACATAGATTTCAAAGTTTTAATCAGTCAATGTGTCATGGTCAATCTCAATGTGAAAATTTATTCTAAGAAGAGATTAGACCACCCACAACACCTAAAATATATTTTTGAAATATGCAGAAAATACAACACATCATTAAATCCAAAAAAGAGCATATTTATTGCTTCAAAAGGGAAACTACTTGGGCATTGCTTCTCAAAGATGGGGTTTCTATGGATCTCGAAAGAATACAATCCATCACGTAGATTCCTTTTCCCAATAGCATAAAGTCCATGCAATCTTTCTTCGGAAAGATAAACATTGTGAGGAGATTTGTAGTTGACTTTGTAGAAATAGGTAAGCCTCTTCAATAGATGATAAAGAAGGATGCTTAGTTTAAATGGACATATATTGCGAAAGAAGTTGAAGCAAAGTGAAGGATTCTATAGCAACATCCCCAACACTGTGAATTCTAGACTTCGAAAAAGACTTATTGTTGTATACTTTTGTTTTATATCATTCCCTTGCAACAGTGCTCACCCATAAATATTAGTAAGGGAATGCACGCCTAATTTATTTTATGAGAACTAGTCTATAGGGGGGCGAGTTGAACTATCCAATAGTTGAAAAACATGTTTTTGTTGTTTACAAGGAAATTAAACAATTCATGCCCTACATATTAAAGAAGCACACCAAAGTAATAGTGCCTCACTTAGTTGTGAGGTCATTGTTTGTTCAGAAATAACTCAAAGAGTGCAGAGACAACTAGATTACTTCCATCCATAAATATGACTTCGATTTCAAACCTAGCACCATTTTTAGAGGGTGAGGTCTCTATAAGCTAGCAACTGAAGTGATTGAAGAAGAATGGGGAAATGAGTTGTCATTGTATACATAGGAAGTCCTCTATGTACCTACACAAAATGATTCCTGGTATAACGATCTTAAACATTACTTGCAACATGGGATGTTAAGAACCAAATATCAATATAGCATAGAAAATCCTCAGAAAAAGTACTCAATGCCTTGAAAAGAGAGAAATTCAGATAATAAGCCTCTTCGAGGGGGCAACCTCCTTTTACCCCACTTAAATGTTCAAGTACAAGATGATTCAAAATGAAAATGTCTCCTTTGTATATATAGGCGACTAGGAGGTATAATTACAACTAATGGCCTACAGCCGACATAAATAAAATAACATTACTAATCTAATATGCCCCAATTAAGGGGTAATGGGCCAATATTAGGGCTTAACATGCCCCTCCCCTTGAGAAAAGTGTTTTCCGCAACGCTTGAGTAACTCTGGATGCTTCTGTATAAAAGACTCATCTTCCCAAGTGGAATCTTCAGCCGGTAGTTTCCTCCATTTAATGAGATACTCTGAAATGGATCTATTC
>SNQJ01S0110727.1:51023-63653 GCA_010110895.2 Picea sitchensis
CCAATATTAGGGCTTAACATGGGACGTGTTAGAACCCAGAGCTACAAGCTTAAAATGTTAAATTTTGTGCCAAATACAGGCGTGCTACCAGAAGCAGGACATTCTTACAACATAATCATAAATGTGATCTTGTCAACCTATTCACCATTTTTGTATCCATTCCCTATAACCTCCAAGTTTTTCTTTCACTCTTCACCAAATTGTGCCAACCTCATCAAACCTTTCGTCTTCTCAAAACTTTTAATTCAATAATACTTCATAAAATGTCATTATCCTTCATTGTCCAAGTCCAAGCTAGGGATCTAGGTTCTCATTTATGATATTTTCCAACTTCATTTGAAAATGTCAAAGTATCTTGGTCACTCTAATTGTTTAAAGGCCTAAATTTATGATTTTGCAAAATTATGGGTTTTTGGTCATCAATACCCACTACTCCAAGTCATTGAAAGCCACCAAGCCCAAGTGTCAAGCCCGATCATCGAATGCCAAGGGAAGAGACAAAGTACCAACAACACCCACACCAAGCTCCTAGAAGGGAGCTCACAAGAAACATACTTTTGTGAGTTCCAGGAGCCCATAGGTCCCATCGACGTGTAGTGCAGTCTTTCACAAGAAACATACTTTTGTGAGTTTCAGGTGCCCATAGGTCCCATCGACGCATAGTGTGAAAAGATCGCACTACATGTCGATGGGACCTATGGGCGCCTGGAACTCACAGAAGCATGCTTCTTGTGAGCTCCCTTCTCAACACTATATATATTTAAATTTATTTTACTTGTTTCATGTGGGATTACTCCCATCACACAGAAAAAGGAATCACGTAGGTCCTGAAGAAGGAAACCTCACCGAATCCATTTAAACCTGACTGGAAAGTGTCAGGGTTAAAGCCTCTTGCTTGATCACCATTTCCAACAAAGGGAGAACTTGTGAATGCCAGGATAGTGCTCAAGTTCCATCGATGAATGCCAAGTTCCCTTTCCGACGTAGATCAAGCAAATCCATGAGTGTTAAATTCACCCAAGGATATGTTTCCAAGCGTTTCAGTCATTCTGGTAGGAAGAATGCGATGTTGGTTTTGACTTGAGAAAAAAATATCAAGTAGTCTTTTCTTTCAACAAGGAACCTCACAAAGAAATCAAACAACTTCTCGCTCTGATATCTTTGAAGGAAATGCATGTATTATCTCAAGAAGAGAGCTCTAGAGAAATGGATATTGATCAGACTGATTCAGATTTCTTGGTGTCGATCTCCGGCAAACAAGCAGACTATTAGTTGGGGAGTGCAGCCTCAATTGGATCCAAATTAATGGATTAGTAGTGGAACTTACTACGATTATGGTCAAGGATATGAAGCTTATGGTTATGCCCCTCCAACCCAAGATCCAACGGTGTATATTTATGGTGTTTCTTTTTGTACTTATCAACAGTAGTAAAATATACATCTGAAAGATTTAACTATTGTAAATCCAGAATGTAAAGGGCCCTCAAAGCCTGAGAAAATTAAGAATTCAACTTCAAAGGGAAAATAGAAGGCTCCAATGATTGACAATCTTGATGATCTAGAGCTCTATATTCTGGAATCAAGTTATGACAAGAGCAGAAGAGACAACTCTTGTTGTTTCAATGGTCAACTAATAAGGAAAATCTGGAGAAGTTACACCTATTTAAAATAAACAAGTGTCATTGTGTTAAGAACAGAGGTTCCAGTCAGCATATCAATTAAATTACAAAAAAATGTTACATGAAATTCTACAGTGTTTCTTGTACATAATACTCTCCAAAATGTGCAAAAAATGAAATTTTATCTTTAGAAGACCCAACACAACAATAGAGAATGATACTTATATTCTGATGGCACATTTTAGGAGCTATTCGATCCACTAGTTTTGGGAATGGAATTGATAACATTTATTCTATATAAAGCATCCATATTTGAGGGAAGTTAAAGAAACAAATTGGTTAGAGATTGAAGGCAAAAGATCAGGAAGTTTTTTCAGTATTTTTAGACTGAGGTCAACCATATTGGGCATCGAATCAACATTCAAATGGATAGATCAACATTTCAAGGTATGCAAGATAAAAGAGGATCTTTTCTAGACTCAAAGGGAATCTAACTCCATCAAATCCAAATATTCAGGAATAATATTTTAGCAATCAATAGTCAACAACCCAAATTCCAAATTTCAAGGATGTAATTGGCAGACCATCTGGCAATTACAATATTTTGAAGATGGTTGGTAACGAGTTGGCAGTTTAAAGACACTTAAGGTAATAGGTGGAAAATTATTCAAATAGTTGGCTATACAGGGCGCTTGGCAACATAGTATTCAATAAATTCCAGATTCTCAGGAACACGATCGACACACGGAGGATTGATCCATCAGCTCCAAATGTCTTGCAAGAATTGGAGTTATAGTTTAGGGATAAACTTTAATTTCAGGAGACTATTTAAAGTTTTAGAGGGTATTTTTCTTATAAATTCTGGATTTTTTTAAGGTAATAAGGGGGATCAAGAGGTCTGAGAGAATAATTTTGAGGCAGAGGATTGTGTGTTCTCAAATATCATATTGGGGGTATTTTCCTTTCTGTATATCAACATCCAAGATATATGAAAACCTTGTTATTAGTTTGTATCTTCTATTGTGTTGTACTTTTTATTCTTCATGAGAACTGATGCACTGCATATTGTTTGTACATTAATTTCTTAGTGTGCTTACTCTGTTTTAGTAAATTTCATTCATATATTTAGAATTCATTCTGAGAAAGAATTTTTATTTATGGAGATTCTTCTTATGGATTATGCAAGTCTAAGTTGATAGTGAAGCATGTATTTTCCAGATTTGTTCTCTTTATTCTTCTGCCTACCTATGCTTTAACCATGCTTATCTTATAACTTGTTGGATTTCCTTTGATTAATGAAATATGTTAGGAGAATCCATGCCCCATGACCTCGATCAATTATCAACATATGTTTTAAATCCAAATTTTTTCCCTTCTCCTTTCTCACCAGATCTACCTGATCCACCTTCTATCAAATCAACCATTGCAATATCTAAGATGTGCTAAGCATGCCCTCCTAGAAGTCAAAGAGCATATTGTCATACACTTGGCTTAGGTTGATGGACAATTAGTTTGGATTGTTGATTTTCATTTATGTCAACCCTTGGAGAGTGATATTGTATATTGATGTCAACCCTTAGAGATTGATGTCAACCCTTGGAGAAGTCTGGTAGGGAATTCTGGTAGTGAAAAGGTACAGGTAAGGGGCTCGAGTTTGTTTGAGGTATAAAGGCATGAATATCAATTAATATGCATGTAAGACTATTCTATATGGATAGTACATGTCATTCCATTTTCGTTGATATGTGGAATGCCACGTGGTTCCTCACGGTTAGTAAGATATGGCCTTGTGAAGTTGGAGGACTCCCAAGAGTATTCTAGAAGCCCCTAGAAGGTCAACAAGAAGTCAAATATTCTAGAAAGTCTTCAAGAAGATTCCTAATCAACGTGGTTGCAAGGAGAAATTAATAAATAATAAAGTTGACAAAGTGGCTAAGTGGACAAAGTGGTTAAGTGGATACTTCTAGAGGAAGCTAATTGGAGAGTATAAATAAGAGAGAAAGGGTCTCCCATTAGCATCTATTGAGAATATTGAATATTTAAAAGTGATTGAGGTAACCAAAGGAGATATAAGAAAATTTTTAGAGGGAAGGTGAAGCAAAGAAGGCCGAAATTCAATGGAGGATAAAGTCTTTTGATGATGCTTTCTAAGGTATGCCATTTATAGATCATCTCACCATTTTAACAATATTGTTTTTTCTAGAATCATTCAGATAGAGAAATATGGAGGTTGTTGAGACAACATATCCAAGTAATTGTGATAAAAATTTCAGCGTGTGGGTCGTTGTAGTTTGGAAGTTACACTCTGTGGAAGACAGTGTTTGTGGCTAGTCCTGAAACTAGTTTAAAACAAGTGTTTTGGGTAAAAATGTCATAACTTCTTCACAATATATCCAAATTCCATGAGACCAAATGAATTGGTTAGATTACAGTCTGGTTGTGTACCATTTTCAGATCTATATAGAAAATATTTCGCGTGTGGCATGCTCTACAAGTTCTCTCTCTAGAATAAGCCAGAATTAAGCAAGGTCTGACATTTTTTCTATAACTCCTTTTTTGGGAGGTTCCATGTAGTGAAACCTGGATTGTTTGTAGAGAATACACTGGCGAATATTGTGTATAACTTTCAGACCTTCATGTATTATAGGTATATAGTTACTCTCGTTGTCAGTTAGGGTTGTTGACTAATCCAAAATTAGTCATGTGAGACTAAAGTAAAGTTTGATGAAAATGCTAGTCTCTTGTTGTTGAAGTTAAGGAAGGTTTGCAGGTCTATGATCACATACACCAGGTACATTACAGAGTTACATGTATGTTTATATTCATGTTTTGATGGTTATGATTGGTCATGACATGGTACATGCTTGAGGCTACATAACAATGAGGTTTGGCACATGGTTTTATGTAAGGGTTTATGGTATTTGGCTTATGGATTTGTGATGTATTGCTAGAGGAATATTGTTGGTTGTCTTGATGTATGTTTTGGTATATATTTGAGTTATATGTTGAGTTCATGGATGGGATACTTAGTTGATGAGTTGGCATATACATGAGGTGCATGGTATGGTGATGTTGGTACATCTTGATGAGGTATAACTTGGCTTATTATTGACACATGTTTTGTACATGATTGGTACATTGTTAGAGGCACTTATTGGTAATCTTGTTGGACATATTTGTAGTGATCTTGGCACATGGTTTATGGTTGATGTGGCATAGATATCTTGGTATTGGTGATGGTTGTGAGGTGTTGTGATGTGCACGGTTGATTCACTTGTGATGGTTTAGGTTGTACTAGTTGTTGATGTACATGATTGGTTGATGAGATTATTGTGACAGATTATTGACATAGGTTATTGGTTACCAATTGTTGGTACATGTGTTTTTATAGGTTGTTGGTACATGTATTGCTACAAGTATTTCTACATGTTGTTGGTTACAGGGTGTTGGTACAAGTATTTCTACAGGTTCTTGGTATAGGTTTCTTGGTACATGTTGTTACAGGTTGACAGTGACAGTGGTTGATTCAGTGATAGTTACATGTTGTCTACATTTGGCACTTATATTTCAGGCCCGAAGGATGGGGAAATGATAGGTGGTTGGAGCCAGAGAACCAGGGAGTTGGATCTTCCTTCGGGTTGGAGTCGGAGAACATAGGGGGTTGGAGCCTCCTTCTGTTTGGAGTCATAGAATTGGAAGTTGGTTTTTCCTTGAATGTAATTCTTAAAGACATATAAGAAAAACATTGTGGTTTTCTCTCGCATTGGGTTTCCAGGTAAAATATTGGTGTACTGTGCATTGTGTGGATGTGTCTATTATTGTTTATTATACATTGATGGATGTTAATGTTATATGATACCATAACATATTAATGATGAACTGATGGACATTTTTGAATAAGTTAAAGAAATATAAAATGTGGTTAAAATTGTATAAATTTCTCATTACTGAATCACCCCACCTCTTAGTAATCCAAGAATTAGTATCAGAGCAGGTTCCTTTAGAAATCTGATTAACCACTGAAAGGTAGATCATGGAGAGAAAAAATATGTATAAAAATGGAATACCACAGTTTGATGGACAAAACTATGCATTATAGAGTAGAAGGATTAAAACATATGTACACGCACAGGGATTTGAGGTTTGGAAATCAGTTGTAGATGGATATAAAGAACCAACAGTTCCACCAACAAATGACAATGGAAGGAAACTCAGTCTAAACAATTCAAAATCCAAAAATGCACTTTTGAACGGTCTTGGTGATTCGTATATGGAAAAGTTATGCATTGTAGCTCTGCAAAAGAGATTTGGTACAAAATTCAGAATATTTATGAAGGAGATGCAAAAGTCGAGGCAACAAATATTCAAACTTACAGAGGTCGATTTGAACATATAAAAATGAAAGAAGATGAGAATATTGCAAATTACGTCTTACGAGTTGATGAAACAATGAATGCAATTAGAGGATTGGGAGAATAAGTTGTTGAATATATAAATGTTCAAAAGATACTAAGATCTCTTCCAATGAGATTTGATCCTAAGGTCTCAACACTAGAAGAAAGAACAAATTTGGATTCAATAAGCATGGATGAACTACATGGAATTTTCAAAACCTATGAAATGAGAATTGAACAAGAGAATCCAGGTATAAAAGAAGAACCACTCAAAGCATCCAAGAATTCAAATAAAAATGGAAAGAAAAAGGAAAAATAAGATAAAAACAATGATGACATCTCGGAAGACGATGAAGAAGTAGCCAACTTCATCAAAAGACTGAAAAAGGGAATCGACCGCAGATATATAGGTGAGCTTCCATTGATTTGTTTTAATTGTTATGGTATTAGTAATTTTTATAATAAATGTACTCATAATAAAAATAAAAGAAATGAATAAGATGATTCAAATAGAAAACAAACATATAAAGGAAAAATAACCAAAAATAAAGTCTTCAAGAAAAGTTTTTGCACCAAAGAAGACATCTCCTCATCAGACGAAAATGAAGTCAATGAAAGTGAGATAGAAAGAGTTCTATCCATGGAAGTAGAAGGCAATGATAAAGAAGACACATAAGAAGAATATGAAGAGGCAACAATTGACTACAGAGAAGAATTGTTGAGTGTCATAGATGTTATAAAAAGGGAAAAGAAGAAAAACAAATCACTACAGGCAAAACTAAAAATAAAAAGAGGAAAAATAAAATTCCAACTCTGAAGAATTGGAGCAGATGATCTCTAATTTAAAAATTCAAGTTGAAGAAGGAAAAAGAATCGAAGAAGCACTTAAAAAACAGTTGGAATAAAAGGACAGGGTCATTGAAAATTTGGAAGGAGAGATTGCCACATTGAGAAAAGACCTTAAACAGAAAAACATGCAGAATAACTCAAAGGTTTTGGATAAAATTATCAACAGTCATAGGCCACATCATGACAAGTCTGGGCTAGGATACAATCAGACAGAAAGAGGCTCAAGCTCCAAAAATACAGATCAAGAAACACAACCAGGAAGCTCTGCAGAGACAGTCAGAGGAGACAAGAAGTTTTACAAGGAATATCACAGGGACACTCCTCCACCTAGAAGATTCAGATTTCAAAATCAGATACAGTCATAAACAAGCAAGGCTCATGAAGAAGAAGGATTCAGAAGAGTAACTCCTTTCAGAATATATTCAACTCCCATGTATCAAACTATATTTTTTGTTTTATGTTATTCATGTAATAATTTTGGACATAAAGCTATAAATTGCAGAGCTAGTAGCAGGAACATAAACAACTTTGAAAGTCCTGCACAAAATGGTTATCCAAGAAGGCCTACTGAAACATAGAGAAGAAGCTACAACATGTTTGAATCATTAAGCATTGAACTGGAATGTTACAAATGTCACAACTATGGACACATAGCTCGTGAGTGTAGAAGCATGATCAATAATTACATGAAAGATAACATTGATATCAGATATAAGAAAGTATGGATAAGAAAACATGAAGACCATGTGAAAAAATACCAGGGCCCATAGATTGCAAGACTGGAAATAACATGAGATGAATACAAATCTACAAAGAAAAAGGAAGATGTCAGATACAAAAAGGTTTGGAAAGGAAATGAAAGAAAACAAGGACAAGTAAATAAGGAACAGGTTCAAGAGATTGCACTTTCAGGTATTGTAGTGCAAGATGAATCAACATACATAAAGAAAGAAGTCATAGTTCAGAAAGATGTTGAGCCTACCAATGAAGATGATGATGACTCTGCATTTGAGCAATTTTTTTTTCTGATCCATCCATCTTGGAGACTCCCAACAAATATGTATGGTGAAGAGGGGGAGTCTAGATAACAACTCTATAGATCAGAGATTCATCTTTTGAGCATCTTACATAGTTCGAGTAGATAGATCCAAAGAAATCAATTAGAAAAAGTACAATATGATAGATTGATCAGTTGACAAAATTACACAGGAAGAAGACTATGATTGTATTTAGACAAATATATATTCAACATAGGTTGCTCTAGACATGGAGAGTTTGGGTTACAGATAGAGAAGACCAATGGACACATTTCATGTTTGATGATCAGTTGTAGTAATGAAGACATCATGACAGTACAAACATAAATGGGTCAACATTGTGGACAATTGAGTAGCAGAGTCTTGGACAATATGGAAAAAGATGGATTCATAAGATGCTTAACAATGGATTAAAAATTGGAATCAGTTGAAATCAGTTGATCACAGAAAGGCAAGCCATGATAGGAACAACAAAACAACGAAAGAGAAATTATCTGCAGAAGAAATATCATCATAAGGATATTGTTGAACATTATGAGTCACATGGAAACAAATGAATTAGTAAGAATACTTAGTAGGTTTGGACAGATATATGAAAGTCAATGAGAGCATGGATTCAAAGACTATTTCATAGATTGGTTCAAAGAGTGGTTCAAAGATAAATGAACACTATCATAATGGATGATAATGACACAAGAATATTTGAATTCTTATTATTGAATGTTTTTCATATATGTCAGTTGATTACACAAGGGAGCACCAATGGACAAAAAATCCAAAAGGAAGCAGGTATAGGAAGCCCTACATGTCATCTACATGACATCTTGCAGAGAAGTACTCAAGGGAGAGAAACAAAAGAAGGAAGACAACTAGAAATATCATTCAGAGAAGTTGTCAGACAGAGAGAGAGCAGAGAGGCATGTGTTAGGCTGTTATATTAAATTTTTTTAATTACCTGAAAACACTGAATTGTCAAACCAGGGTAAGTGAACTTATATCTGCTACACTATATGTGCTGGTAAGATTATAATTCCTATCTAAAGGTTATTCTAAGAAGAAAACACAAACTTACTCTTAGAAACTGAACCCTAATGATTATCTTGAAACTAATCATCTCTTGTCTAATTCATCAAATGAAAACAGTTCTGAGTTTAAGTACATGTACTTCTATTTCTGATCTGATGTAATCTCCCAAGACTATCTACCATTATCTTAAACATCTAATCATCATCATATCTATCTAAACCATAAAAGAGAAATCATTTTTAAAAACCTTTTAATCTAAGCATCAAAAACAGTTTTAAATCTAACCACAGGTGAAACAAATAAATGTCCTATTTACCCTATAGGTACTGGAAGATTCCTTTAATCCGACTATAAGCTAATTATCCTAACAAAACAAAGTAAATATAAACTCCCATTCTCTTTAAATCATGATCAAACTGAAAACTAAAAACAAAGCAAATCTAGGTTAAGCACTTGGTTCATTCTTCAAGTTCTACAGGGATAAACAACTCATTCAACATTCATCAATCTATGAGATAATATCAAACTGAAAATGATATAACCGAAGAATGGCTAAGCAATAATCTAACAGAGTAATTCCAAGCTCAAAACTAACTTACATGCAGATTCTAAAACTAAAAATAAACTAACTCTACTGTGGAAAAGAGACAACGAATTGAACCTGTTGGCGGGCCCAACCAAGAGGTGCAATCACCCTAAAACGAAACTAGAGCTACTCAAATCATTCCATGGAAAAATTGTTTCATACTTCACGCTCCATAATTCATAAAACAACTCAAATCATTTAACAATGAATAACATAACGCATAGCAAATTGTATTATCCGAAATCGTATCACATAGCATATTGTAACCAAAGTTTCTTGAGAGCGATCCCAGTTTATATAGATCCTCTCCAAAATAGTTTTAAACATAGGTGCATTAATCTAAATGGATCTCAGATCCGAAAATGACTCATAGTTAGTTAAAACAAACTTCACAGCTTCATGACACACAGTGTCAAGAAGCGTGGATCATAAAGCATTTTAATAAAACAGTTCTACAATCTCGCCCTGAGTCAGCATATTGAGTTATGACTCAATCAATCATATGAATCGGTCTGTCAATCCACTCTGGCCATGTCATGCAAGTCTTTTGCATCTCCACTAAGTGCGAGCCAGTACATCGTACTGATAAGTTTTGTTTCAAAGGAACAATACCTAACTCATGTCACGTTAGTATCAACATTAGTTTAAAATATCAAAATACATTAAAAATAACTTGAATCATAGGAATACATTGAATAGCCCCGTTTAGTTGTAAAAGGATGTCAAATGTGTCATGGTAAGGCCAGAAGGAAATGATACTAGATATGAAAATGGAGGTATATTTGACATGATATAGGCAAAAATATAGTCAAAACTGGAGACTAACATCATGATTTCATGGGAAGCGATGGTCACAAGGGAAGAATGAGAGATATGACTTCAGTGTTGCATCAGAGTGATACCATTTGTCAAAGGGGAAGATGTTATTCAAATGAAGGGAGAGAGAGTAATCAGAGGTTTAGAAACAAAGAAAAAGATCAAAGGCATTTAGACAAAGGGGGAGAGAGATAGAAACATTGATGAAGAGTATGAGCATGAATAATTATCATGACTGAGTGTTGCCATCAATTTTGGTTTTACCATCAATTCCAAAGGGGGACATTATCAGATAGTTGGCTTAGGTTGATGAACAATTGGTTCAGATTATTGGTTGTCATTGATGTCAACCCTTGGAGACTGATATTGTATATTGATGCCAACCCTTATAGATTGATGTCAACCCTTAGAGAATTACAGTAGTGAATTATGGTAGTGCAAAGGTATGGGTAAGGGACTCGAGTTTGTTTGAGGTATAAAGGCATGAATATTAGTGAATATGCATGTAAGATTATTCTAGATGGATAGTACATGTCATTCCATTTTCGTTGATATGTGGAACGCCATGTGTTTCCTCATGGTTAGTGAGATATGGCCTTGTGAAGTTGGAGGACCCCCAAGAGTATTCTAGAAGCCCCTAGAAGGTCAACAAGAAGTCAATTATTCTAGAAAGTCTTCAAGAAGATTCCTAGTCAATGTGGTTGCAAGGAGAAATGAATTAAATAATAAAGTTGACAAAGTGGTTAAGTGGACAAAGTGGCTAAGTGGACAAAGTTGGTTAAGTGGAAAAAGAGGCTAAGTGGATAAAGTCGCTAAGTGGACAAAGTGGTTAAATGGCTAAAGTGGTTAAGTGGATACTTCTAAAGGAAGCTACTCAAAGTGTATAAATAAGAGAGCAAGGGTCTCCCATTATAATCTATTGAGAATATTGAATATTTACAAGTGTCTGAGGTAACCAAAGGAGATATAAGGTGAATTTCAGAGGGAAGGTGATGTAAAGAAGGCTGAAATTCAAGGGAGGATAAAGTATTTTGATGATGCTTTCTAAGGTATGTTATTTACATGTCATCTCACCACTTTCACAATAATCTTGAGGCTATTGAGACAACATATCCAAGTAACTATGATAATAATTTCATCACGTGGGACTTTGTAGTTTGGAGGTAACACCCTGTGGAAGATACTGTTTGTGGCTATTCCTAAAACTAGTCTAAACCAAGTGTTCCAGGTAAAAACGTCATAAATTCTTCATAAAATATCCACATTTAGTGAGACAAAATGCAGTGGTTAGAGTACAGTATGTAGTATGTTGTGTCCCATTTTCAGATCCATACAGAAAATATTCCGTGTGTAGCATGCTCTACAAGTTATCTCTATAGAATAATCCAGAATTCAACAAGATCTTCCATTTTTGCTATAAATCATTTTCTGGGAGGTTCCAAGTAGTGAAACCTGGAGGATTTGCAGAGAAGACATTGAAGAATATTTTTTTATAATTTTTAGACCTTTTATGTATTACAGGTACATATTTATTCTTTCTTCAAGTTAGGGTTGTTGACTAATCCAAAATTAGTCATGTGAGACTAAACTAAAGTTGGATGAAAATGCTAGTCTCTTGTTGTTGAAGTTAAGGAAGGTTTGCAGGTCTGTGATCACATACACTAGGTTTGTTATAGAGTTAGGGGTATGTTTATATTCATTTTTTGATGGGTACATTTGGTCATGACATGGTACATGCTTGAGGCTACATAACATTGAGGTTTGGCACATGGTTTTATGTAAGGGTTTATGGTATTTGGCTTATGAATTTGTGATGTATTGCTAGAGGACTCTTGTTGGTTGTCTTGATTTATGATTTTGTATATGTTTGAGGTATATGTTGAGTTAATGGATGAGATAATTAGTTGATGATTTGTATGGTATGGTGCAAGATACCAGATATATAAAATATACAGAACATAAATAAAATGCTAGAAATGGCAGAATAACAGTAAAATATCCAGCATAATCTTCACAATACACAGAAATGATACTAGAAATAGCAATAGAAAAGCACTTTGATTCATAAAGCAATGTTCACAGGCCTCTTCGAGGGGGCAACCTCCAGTCGAGCAACGCTCTGTTACAATAATCTCCAAGATAGGGTTCTCATACCCTCGCCTCTTATTTATACTAAATATGTCTATTAAAAGAAGCATCTAGAGGAAGATCCTTCTAGAAGCAGAAGCTTCTATTAGGTCTTCTTACATCCGCCTTATTCTATTTTATTGAAAGGCCTTATTAATATTGACCTTTATTACATC
>SNQJ01S0110727.1:70416-85383 GCA_010110895.2 Picea sitchensis
GTGAGGAGTTATGTGACATTACACATACCACCGGAAATGACATGACAAACACTATCCATCTAGGATAGTTTCATCAACAAAACCATTGATCTTAATCTCATTATTCCACATACAATCATGGGTTCTCTCAACCATAACTCAACCGCAAAGCGTCTTCCCGTGAGGGCTTTCACCATAAGGGGACCCATTTATTTGTACCATGACAATAAAATAATGAGTCATATTTACATAAAACAAACTATGCATCATATATCAAAAAATCCATCTTCATCATGTATCAATGACAACTCATTGATTCATCTTCATCTATGCATCATATCAATGATAACTTATTGATCCATCTTCATTCTCATCAAGGACAATACATATACATTTTTCATCAATCATCAATCAATCAAGCCTATCAATGAATCAATCATTTAATCACTTGACATCACTCAATCAAACCATTGGCATCAATGACAACATGCTCCAACACTTGGCACATGGTTTATGGTTGATTGGTTTCCACTTGACATCTATCATTCTCATCAAGGACAATACATATACATTTTTCATCAATCATCAATCAATCAAGCCTATCAATGAATCAATCATTTAATCACTTGAAATCACTCAATCAAACCATTGGCATCAATGGCAACATGCTCCAACACTTGGCACATGGTTTATGGTTGATGTGGCATAGATATCTTGGTATTGGTGATGGTTGTGAGGTGTTTTGATGTGCTTGATTGATACACTTGTGATGGTATAGGTTGTACTAGTTGTTGATATACATGATTAGTTGATGAGATTATTTTGATAGGTTATTGGCACAGGTTATTGGTTACAAATTTTTGGTATAGGTTGTTGGTACAGGTATTGCTAGAGGTTATTGGTTATAGGTTGTTGGTAAAGGTATTGCTACAGGTTCTCGGTACAGGTTGTTATAGGTTGACAATGACAAAGTGATTGGGACAGTGGTTGATTCAGTGATAGTGATTATTTATCTACATTTGGAACTTATATTCCAGGGCGGTAGGATGGGGAAATGATAGGTGGTTGGAGCCACATTCCGGTTGGATCCAAAGAACCAGGGAGTTGGAGCCTGAGAATTAGGGAATTGGATCCTCCTTCTATTTGGATCTAGAGAATTGGGTGGTTGTAGCCACCTTTCGATTGGAGCCGGAGAACACAGGGGGTTGGAGACTCCTTCTGGTTGGAGTTGGAGAACACAGGGGGTTGGAGACTCCTTCTGGTTGGATCCAGAGAATTGGAAGTTGGTGATTCCTTGAATGTAATTCTTAAATACATATAAGAAAATCATTATGTGGTTTTCTCCCGCATTGGGTTTCCACGTAAAATATTGGTGTACTATGCATTGTGTGTATGCGTCTATTATTGTTTATTATGCATTGATGGATGTTAATGTTATATGATGTCGTAACATATTAATGATGAACTGATGAACATTGTTGAATAAGTTAAAGGAATATAAATTGTGGTTAAAATTGTATAAATTTATCATTACTGATTCACCCCCCTCTCAGTAGTCCAATAATTGGTATTAGAGTAGGTTCCTTCAGAAATTAGTTTAACCACTAAAAGGTAGATCATGGAGAGGAACAATGTGTATAAAAATGGAATACCACAGTTTGATGGACAAAACTATGCATTCTGGAGTAGAAGGATGAAAACATATGCACAAGCACATGGATTTTAGGTTTCGAAATTAGTTGTAGATGGATATAAAGAACCAACAGTTCCACCAACAAATGACAAAGGAAGGAAACCCAGTCTAAAAAATTCAAAAGAAAAAAATGCACTTCTGAATGGTCTTGGTGATTCAATATATGGAAAATTTATGGAATGCAGCTCCGCAAAAGAGATTTGGGACAAAATTCAGAATATTTATGAAGGAAATGCAAAAGTCAAGGCAACAAAGATTCAAACTTATAGAGGTCAATTTGAACAACTAAAAATGAAATAATATGAGATTACTGCAACTTACTTCTTATGATTTGATGAAACACTGAATGCAATTAGAGGATTGGGAGAAGAAGTTGATGAATCTATAATTGTTCAAAAGGTACTAAGATATCTTCCAATGAGATTTGATCCTAAGGTCTCAACACTAGAAGAAAGAACAGATTTGGATTCAATAAGCATGGATGAACTACATGGATTTTCACAACCTATGAAATGAGAAATAAACAGGAGAATCCATGTATAAAATAAGCACCATTCAAATCATCCAAGAAGTCAAATTAAAAGGGCAAGCAAAAGGAAAAATAAGATAGCAACAATAGTGACATCTCAGAAGACGATGAAGAAGTAGCCAACTTCGTTATAAGACTGAAAAAGGGAACTGATAGTAGATATAGAGGTAAGCTTCCATTGATTTGTTTTAATTGTGATGGTATTGGTCATTTTGCTAACAAACGTCCTCATAATAAAAATTAAATAAATGAAGAAGATTATTCAAATAGAAAACAAACATATAAAGGAAAAAGAACCAAAAAGAAAGTCTTCAAGAAAAGTTTTTGCACCAAAGAAGACAACTCCTCATCAGACGAAGATGAAGTCGGTGAAAGTGAGATAGAAAGAGTTATATTCATGGAAGTAGAAGACTCTGATAAAGAAAAAAACAAAAGAAGAATATGAAGATGCAGAACTTGACTATAGACAAGAATTTTTGAGTGCCATAGATGTTATAAAAAGGGAAAAGAAGAAAACAAAATCACTACAGGCATAACTAAAAATAAAAGAGGAAACAAAAAATTCCAACTCTGAAGAACTGGATCAGATGATCTCTAATTTAAAAATTCGAGTTGAAGAAGACAAAATAATTGAAGAAGCATTTAAAGAACAATTGGAAGAAAAGGACATGGTCATTGGAAATTTGGAAGCAGAGTTTGTCACATTGAGAAAATACCTTCAACATAAAAACATTTAGAATAGTTCAAAGGTTATGGATAACACTATCAACAGTCAGAGGCCACATCATGAAAGGTCCGAGATAGGATATGATCAGAAAGAAAGAGGCTCAATATCCAAAACTATAGATCAAGAAACACAACCAAGAAGCCACGCAAAGACAGTCAGAGGATAAAATAAGTTTTACAAAGAAGATCATAAGGACAGTCCTCCACCTAGAAGTTTCATATTTCAGAATCAGCGATAGTAAGAAACAAGAAGGCCTCAGGAAGAAGGATTCATAAGAGTAACTCCTTTCAGAATATCTTCAACTCCCAGGTATCAAACTATATTTTTTGGTTTATGTTATGCATGTAATAATTTTGGACGTAAAGATGTAATTTGCAGAGCTAATAGCAGGAACAAAAACAAATTTGAAAGTCATGCACAAAATGGTTATCCAAGAAGGTCTAGTGAAACACAAAGAAGAAGCTACAACATGTTTGAATCATTGAGCACTGAAGTGCAATGTTACAAATGTCATAACTATGGACACATAACTCGTGATTGTAGAAGCATGATCGATACTTCGATGAAAGAGAAAATTGATGTCATATATAAGAATGTATGGATAAGAAAATACGAATAACATGCGAACAAAGACTAGGTCCCATAGATTGCAAGATTGAAAATAACATGAGTTGAGGAAAAATCTACAAATAAAAAGGAATATGTCATATACAAAAAAATTTGGAAAGGAAATGAAAGAAAAGAAGGACAAGTAAATAAGGACCATGTTCAAAAGATTGTACTTTCAGGTATTGTAGTGCAAGATGATTCCATAAACAAAAATAAAGAAGTCATAGTTCATAAAGATGTTGAGACTACTAATGAAGATGATGATGACTCTTCATCCTTGCAGACACTTTTCTGAGCCATCCGTCTTGGAGACTCCCAAAAATATGTATGGTGAATAGGGGGAGTCTAGATAACAACTCTACAGATTAGAGATTCATCTTTCGAGCAACTTAAATAGTTCGAGTATAAAAACTCAGAGAAATTAGTTAGCATAAGTACAATAT
Organism: Picea sitchensis; assembly: GCA_010110895.2. Classification (NCBI taxonomy): domain Eukaryota; kingdom Viridiplantae; phylum Streptophyta; class Pinopsida; order Pinales; family Pinaceae; genus Picea; species Picea sitchensis. Next base: position 74,397 of record SNQJ01S0110727.1, read on the forward strand.
GAAAGATTGATCAGTTGAAAAAATTACAAAGGAAGAATTCTATGATTGTATTTAGATAAAGATATCTTCAACACAGGTTTTTCTAGGCATGCAGAGTTTGGGTTACAGATAGAGAAGACCAATGGACAAATTTGATGTTTAATGGTCAGTTGCAACAGTGAATACTTCATGATAGTACATAGATAGATGGGTCAGCATTGTGGACAGTTGAGTAGAAAAGTCTTGGACACTGTGGACAAAGATGGATTCGTAAGATGCTTAGCAGTGGCTTAAAAATTGGAATCAGTTGAAATCAGTTGATCAAATAAAGGCAAGGAGTGAAAGGAAAAACAGAACATGGAAAGAGAAACCATCCACATAAGTGATATCATCATAAGGATATTGTTGAAAAATGTGGGTCACATGGAAAAAGATGAATTCCTAGGAACACTTAGCAGGTTTGGACAAATATATGGCATTCGATGAGAGCATGGATTCAGAGACTAGTTCATAGATTGGTTTAGAGAGTGGTTCAAAGATAAAGGAACATTATCATAATGGATGATAATGACACAGGAATATCTGAATGCTTATTCTTGAATTGTTTTCATATATTTCAATTGATTACACAAGGAAGCACCAATGGACAAAAACTCCAAAAGGAAGCAGGTATATGAAGCCCTACATGTCATCTACATGACATCTTGTAGATAAGTACTCAAGGGAGAGAAACAGAAGTAGGAAGACAACTAGAAATATCATTCAGAGAAGTTTTCAGATAGAGAGAGAGAGCACAGAGGCATGATTCCAGGTTGAGCGTTGGTCACAAGGGAAGAATGAGAGATATGACTTCAGTGTTGCATCAAAGATACACACTTTGTCAAAGGGGAATATATTATTCAAATGAATGGAGAGAGAGTAATCATAGGTTTAGAAACACAAAGAAATATCAAAGGAATTTAGACAAGGGGAGCATCCCCAAAGGGAGATACCCTTTTCCATTGATGTCAAAGAGGGAGAGAGATAGAAACATTCATGAGGAGTATGAGCATGAATAATTATCATGACTAAGTGTTGCCATCAATGTTGGTGTTGCTATCGATGCCAAAGGGGGAGATTGTCAGATAGTTGGCTTAGTTTGAGGGACAATTGGTTTGGATTGTTGGTTTTCAATGACGTAAACCATTGGAGAAGTCTGATAGTGAATTTCAGTAGCGCAAAGGTATGGGTAAGGGACTTGAGTTTGTTTGAGGTATAAAGGCAGTAATATCAATGAATATGTAGGTAAGACTATTCTAGATGGATAGTACATGTCATTCCATTTTTGTTGATATGTGGAATTCCACGTGGTTCCTCACAATTAGTGAGATATAGCCTTGTGAATTTGGAGGACCTCGAAGAGTATTATAGAAGCCCCTAGAAGGTCAACAAGAAATCAATTATTCTAGAAAGTCTTCAAGAAGATTCCTAGTCAATGTGGCTAAAAGGATAAATTAATTAAATAATAAATTTGACAAAGTGGTTAAGTGGACAAAGTTGGTTAAGTGGACAAAGTGGCTAAGTGGACAAAGTGGTTAAGTGGATAATTCTAGAGGAACCTACTTGGAGAGTATAAATAAGAGAGCAAGGGTCTCCCATTAGCATATATTGAGAATATTGAATATTTACAAGTGACTAAGGTAACCAAAGGATATCTAAGGAGAATTTCAGAGGGAATGTGATGTAAATAAGGACGAAATTCAAGGGAGGATAAATTCTTTTGATGATGCTTTTTAAGGTATGTTATTTATAGGTCATATCACCATTGTCTTAATAAATGTTTTTCTAGAATGATTTAGATAGCTAAATATAGAGGTTATTGAGAAAACATATCCAAGTAATTTTGATAAAAATTTCAACTTGTGGGTCTTCTTAGTTTGGAAGTTACACTCTGTGGAAGATAGGGTTTGTAGCTAGTCCTGAAACTAGTCTAAAACAAGTGTTCTGGGTAAAATCTGTTGATGATTGCAACTATGTGATACATTCTCCAGCTTACAAACCTGTGAGGTGTGGATCATTGTAGCTATGCGAGTCTTTAACTCAACTTACAAACCTGATAGAAATCCCCTAAGAAGGGTATGTGGTTCATGCCTGAGACAGAGCTAGGAACGTAGAGATGACCTCCTCCATTCAGAGAGTTGAGAAGAAATCCAGATGATTATCCAGTGGGAAAGGCGATCTGTTGAGTTAGACGTGTCTCTGGTTGAGCATAAGGTGAACGTGTGAAATCCCAAAGTGTTGGGTGCATCATCATGTGAACATAAATAAAGATGATGTATTAGCCTCCTCTGAGCAGCAGAGTTGTTGAGAAGACTCCAGATGATTCTCCTATGTGAGGCAGTGAGAAAGAAGATCTGTAGAGTGGACATGCCTATGGACGAGCATAGGTGAACGTGTGAAGATTTGGTTCTTCTGTGTAATGCAGTGAATCGGAGATATGACATCCCTATGGATGAGCACTAATGGGTGTATCAGATCCTTTGCTATATATTGTTCAAGAGTCATACCTGCCTATAACCCTAATTGTTATGTAAAGGGTATAGGTCGGTCCTACCTTAATGTGATTAATAATAAATGTAAAAGATAATTAATCTGGATAATAATAATAATAATAATAATAATAATAATAATTGTATTGTGAATTAAGAGAGGTCAGACCTATTGAGCCAATATACACTTCTGTTTATAGGACAAGTCTAATATAAGTAAAGGAATATTCCCCATTGTGGAATCATATCTTTCATGCAAGTTTGGAAATTTCAGCAAGTACACTTCTTTGGAAAAGGTGCACACCTCTCTTGGGCACTAGAGTTATAGGGTTTAAGCACCCTCTTGTGTGCTAGGGTTTATCTTGGTGGTGAAGGTATTTCTCTTGAAGAATATAGCAAAGGATTTGGTTGGTTTTTCTTCCCTTGTTAAGAAGGGTTTCCCAGGATACTTCTTGTGTTCTTGTGCATGGTGTTTCTTCTTGTGATCTTGGTTGCTGCAACATTATTGTTTATGGTTAAGTGAAATGCTAAAATATAATGAAATTAATGCTTAAAATATCTTATGAAAAATCAACATGGTATCATAGCTTAGGTCTTGAAAGAACCCATTGCACAAGCATCCACCAATTCTCAACACACCCTTCTCAGAACCATACGACCCTCCTAGGGTTTCGAGAAAATTTTGTATGACTCCCTTTCAGTAAGGATTCAGTCCTTAATAATTGAATGCTGGGGTTAATTTTGGCATAGAAGAGTATGGCCTCTTCCAGTGCATCTCTAGAAGCTCTCAAAATGAAATTCCGAGAAATTTTGATTTTTGGCCCTAGGGTTTCTAGGGTGCCGAAATTTATGCAGAATATTAATTCTGGGTTCTTGAAGAGACGTTTTCCTGAATCAGCAAGCATCTCTATGATACTATAAAATTGAATGTTGGAATTAATAAGTCCAATATAATCCAAGGTTTCTAATTCAACCTAATCAATAGGTTTTGAAAATCTAGTTGGTGAGAATTTGAAGTAATCAATCAAATGAAGAACACAACATTAGTAGAAGATAAGATTGATGGAGCAAGAAAATTCAGCCCCTGGAAATCAAAGATTCTAGTCACTCTTGAAGAAGATGATCTCTTGGATGTGACAACTAAATTTCTACCAGCCACAACTAAAGATATAGAGAAGAAGATAAGAAAGGAAGAATATGTTGAAGTTAAGGAAGGTTTGCAGGTCTGTGATCACATACACCTGGTATGTTACAGAGTTACATGTATGTTTATATTCATGTTTTGATGGTTACATTTGGTCATGACATGGCACATTCTTGAGGCTACATAACAATGAGGTTTGGCACATGGTTTTATGTAAGGGTTTATGGTATTTGGCTTATGGATTTGTGATGTATTGCTAGAGGAATGTTGTTGGTTGTCTTGATGTATGTTTTGGTATATGTTTGAGTTCATGGATGAGATACTTAGTTGATGAGTTGGCATATACATGAGGGGTATGGTATGGTGATGTTGGTACATCTTGATGAGGTATAACTTGTCTTGTTATTGATACATGATTTGTACATGCTTGGTACATTGTTAGAGGCGCTTGTTGGACATATTTGTAGTGATCTTGGAACATGGTTTATGGTTGATGTGGCATAGAGATATCAATATTGGTGATGGTTGTGAGGTGTTATGATGTATATGGTTGATTCACTTGTGATGGTTCAGGTTGTACTAGTTTTTGATGTACATTATTGGTTGATGAGATTATTGTGATAGGTTATTGGAACAGGTTTTTGGTTATAGATTGTTGGTACAGGTTGTTGGTACATGTATTGCTACAGGTTGTTGGTTACAAGTTGTTGGTACAGGTATTTCTACAGGTTCTTGGTACATGTTGCTTGGTACAGGTTGTTACAGTTTAACAGTGACAGAGTGAAAATGATAGTGGTTGATTCAGTGACAGTGACAGGTTGTCTACATTTGGAACTTATATTTCAGGGTGGCAGGACGTGGCAAGGATAGGTGGTTGGAGCCACCTTCCAGTTGGAGCCGGAGAACTAGGGAGTTGTAGCTTCCTTCAGGTTGGAGCCTGAGAATTAGGTGGTTGGAGCTTCCTTCTGGTTGGAGCTAGAGAATTGGAAGTTGGTGCTTCCTTGAATGTAATTCTTAATGACATATAAGAAAAGCATTTCATGGTTTTCTCCCGCATTGGGTTTCCACATAAAATATTGGTGTATTGTGCACTATGTGGATGTGTGTATTATTTTTTATTATGCACTGATGGATGTTAATGTTATATTATGCCATAGCATATCAAAGATGAACTGATGAACATTGTTGAATAAGTTAAAGGAATACAAATTGTGGTTAAAAGTGTATAAATTGATCATTATTGATTCACCCCCGTTTTAGCAATCCAACACATATTATAGTGCTAACAAGACTTCTCCTACTCATTTAAACTCCAAAGAGAAGAGAGCTATGAGGCTCAAATCTTCTCAATATTATCTTATCAACAAATTTTTATTTAGAAATAACTATGGTGGTGTACTCCTATGATGCCTAGAAAAAAAAATTATAACAAAGTTCTCTCATAGTTACATGATAACTTTGAGTCACATGATGGACCAACAAGAGGATATTTTGTTGGAAAAACCATTGCTCATAATGTCCTGAGAGTTGGCTATTATTGGCCTACAATTTTCAAACACGCACATGCTTATGCTCTGAGATGTAAGATCTTCCAAAAGTGCATTGGATGTGAGAATAAATATGTAGTCCATTTACATTTTTTTGCTATTGAAGAGTCGTTTGAGAAAAGGGGATTGGAAATCATTGGAGAAATCATACATCATTCTTCAAAGAAACACTATTATGTCTTAACCATGACTCGTTATTTCACACGTTGGACCAAGGATATTTAGTTGACAAAGGTAAGAAAATAGGTTGTGATCAATTTTTCTCGAGCAATATGTAATTGCTAGGCTTAGAGTGCCAACTACTCTTTCTTTTGATAATGCTACATATTTTCTTCCCTAAAGTTAACCTAGTTTTCTTTAGAAAAATGGATCATCTCAATATATGCATCTAACTATTGCCTCTAGGGAAATGGTGTGGATGAGTCCACCAACAAAAAATTGATTTGTATATTGAAGAAAACCATAGTTGACCATTAGAGGAACTGGAACAATACTTTACCAAATGATCTCATGGTAGATAGAGTGATTTCCAAAGCCTCTCTAGGGATCTCCCCTTACTTTCTTGTTTACAAAAAAGAAGACATTGTTCCCTTGAATATATTATTTCCTTATCTTAAATTATCCCATACCTCGTGAGGATATAATTGTCCAATTATCCAAATAAGAGTTGATACTTTGCTTAAACGAGAGAGAGAGAGAGAGAGAGAGAGAGAATAAATTTGGTGTTCATCAACAAACTATAAAAATATGGTTCGATAAGAAGTCTATAGGTGAAAAGGACTTTCAAGTGGGAGATGTAGTTCTTAAATGGGATAAGCCACATGAAGACAAAGGGAAACATTCTGAATTCCAACAACTATTTTTGGGTCCTTACTTGGTGATGGAAAAGCTTGGACTAGGCATGTATATACTGTAGCATCTTGAAGGAGAAGTAGACCTCCTTCCTATCAATGGCCAAATATTAAAAATATACTTTAGTTATTTGTCCTTGTGGAAAATGACTTTTACATAAATAATTTAGTTTTTGTCATTTTAATTTTGCACTTCATATCTGCTTGATTTTTGTTTCTTGTATTTTAATCGTTCTTTTTCTTAATTTATTGTGCATTGTTTTCTTTGCTTAACTAGTAACTCCTTCAGATTGCACTGAGTGATTCTTTCTAGAAATAAACATTTGTTGCTGACATTTTTCTTATTTCAATGACATGGCACACAGTTGGCCAGAATCATGGAAATCTCCTCATGACTCAATGGATAAGACATTGGTTCTACTTCTTTGCTCATAACCTCAATATAACATTCAAGACTCTGAACTCATGGTGGAACATTACTTGAGCAAGGAATATCCATGATTAATTCAGTCCTAGTTACAAATAGATCATTGGTTACCTTCAAGGCTCCACTCACACACATTTAACTAATGATTGATTTTTTACCCAAAATCTTATGTATTATCCAAGGTATTTTTCATAAGGAAGTAGCTTGTCTTAAAATAATCATATCTAAGTAACTCTCAAAAACAGGTATCACTACACATACCTTTAAAGGACAATTGAAATCCACCATCCACCACTCTTTGAAATAAAAGCAAAAGAGAATAATTTTAAAGGTAAAGGCTTGGGAAATGCATTTCAGATCATGTGAGACATACATGTATCTTTGTCGAGTCTCCATCCTGCTCCTTTTCATAACTTTCTCGAAACACTAATGGTTCGGTATCTCAAAACTCCCAACTCTTGTCGTAAGAAACTTGTAATCCGAACACCCTTATTTAAGATGACGCTAAGTGGAACTCCTCAATAATTCACTTTTGTTTTTCAAGATACCCTACTAATCATCTTTTAGATGGATGTTCACATGCAATGAATATGGCATGTTTCAAAAAATAGTAAAACATTCCCACTTCAAGTATACCCACTCATGATACATGTCGATAGTTACGTCTAAAATCACCCAAACCCTTTGACAAATCCAACTTATAAATATTTATGCATTCACCTTCATCCTGAATAGATAAGGTTGGATTCATCAATTTCATGGAATCACATAGATGTTTGGGTGAAATTTTTCTCCAATCACCCTGGGTTCTACTTCCTCATCCAAGGACCAGGAAAATCTCTATTTTACCTTGACTACACCTTGTTATCTACTCGGTTTTAATGCAAAAATCATCTGGAGCCAACAAAAAAACACTTTCCTATAATATCACTACCACTAGCATTTTCATTCATCACAAATACTAAATCTACTAATGTTTTGTGTTGTTGATATGTGTGAACTACAAGAACAACCATGGCCACTTACAAGAGAAGAAGGGGCAAGGGTCTAGTCATTGAGATTACTTCAAAAAAGGAGGAAGAGAAAATAAGAAATTATGCCCCAGGTCCCATCCATGATGACACCCTTTTCACTGTGGATAAAGGTGTATCATACTAGTGGGGAGAAATCTATCAAATGTTCCAACATGGGTCCTACCCCAAATTGCTAGATGATGATCAATATCTAGGTGTATACCAAATTATAAGGTGCTCATGACTTTACAAGGTAGCTTCCCACGCAGCTGTATTCCCATGCACTAAAGCAGTTTCATAGATCATCCACCAATAAAATGTGGAGAACGAGATAATCAAATACAAGCAAGGAAAATCCATCTCCTCATTCAAGTCACCAGTCTTACATATGTGCTACAAGCTCCGCACTTAGTAGATTGAACTTGCAGAATATTGGATGCTGCAATTCCCTCTATATTGCAAAGAAGTGATGAAAAAATGGTGGGTCCCAGAGACAGGATTCAAAACTAGGAAATCTGACACATATCCCATTAGGATGTTGGGGCATCCATACTGAATGGCAACAACTCTACTTTGTAGACTCCATGAAGAATTTGATTCCATGAAATTCAAGGAAACATGGGTCCCCTTAATTCACACAATCATAGCAACTAGACATATATTCAACTAGTTTGGTATCCTTTCCGCCACCTTGGAGGATGTTATATCAACTACAAAGTGCATAGTGCCAGTAAAACATCCAAATTTTCACATCTCTTAATACTTGTTGGAAGTGGTATGTATGGTGCATGTTAAGCCCTAATATTGGCTCATTACCCCTTAATTGGGGCATATTATATTAGTAATGTTATTTTATTTATGTCAGTTTTAGGCCATTAGTTGTAATTATACCTCCTAGTCTCCTATATATACCAAGGAGACATTTTCATTTGAATCATCTTGTACTTGAACATTTTAAGTGGGGTAAAGGAGGTTGCCCCCTCGAAGAGGATTATTATCTGAGAGTATCTCTTTCCAAAGTTGAGTGATACATGAGGATTTTCACAATGCTATATTGATATTTGGTTCTTAACATATAATTATCCAGAGCTCAAGGTCTTGAGGTTTTGGCTGCTACATCAGAGACACCTTGGAATTTCGCTATAACTTTTTATACAACATTTGGAAGGTAGTTGGATGATATTTAGTATAGACGAATCAAAGGTATGTTGGTTTCAAATTCCATGCTCGAGGCCTTATACTTTTGGATATGCAACCTGTACAAGATAGGGTTGCGGAATCATCCTGAGGCTGAGTCATTGATAAATTTTCGCTATAAAAACTTTTACATGTGTTTTCAGACCCTAATCTATGGAGGCTATTTACAAAAATTAGTAAAAGGTATCTATGGTAAAACTATTTAGCTTGGGTTATCTTAAATTTGTATATACACCACAGTGTATTATAGGGTATCTGAATAGTTCTATTAACTAGTATCAAGAAGGTGTTCAGATAAAACAATAACTATCTTCTAGAGTATCAAAATTGTGTGGGACTAGTTGCATTGAATTGTGGATGATGCATGGTATTTAGTGTGAGTTTCATAATTTTATATCAATTATTTTGTCGCGGGGGAACACTATACAAGTGAGATCTCTGGAAGGCCAAAAAGCGGTAAGTTGTGGGGAAGTTACAATAAATTCCACCAGCACATCCAATTTTGATCAAACACGTGGCATTGTAGAAAGAGAAATATTAGAGAAATACATAAAGAAAGTTTCATACCAGAGAAGGAATGAAACTTGGGAGATACAATAGAAGAAGAAATATTGTCTAGCGGGGAACCCCCTCAAATCAAGGTTCAAAAGTGATACTTGGCCAACATGCCACCCAAAAAGGGAACTTCTACACCAAATAATCCCTCGAGAAAATTCTACTTGGACTCTCGATGAAGGTGAGAAGAAATGTATTAGGGACATAAATGAACTACAAAATAAGATGGATTCAATGGAAGCTAGAGTTTGGATACTAAGATGGATTCAATGGAAGCTAAGTTGGATACTAAGATAGATAAAGGGGAGATCATGGAAGTATTTAGAAATTTACCTTAACAGAGAAGACACTGAAAGTGAAAATGCATCCATGGGAAATTCATGATAGGGACATAGGAAGGTGAATAAAGAATGGAGAAACTCAACTTTGGTTTGAGATAACCACATTCCTAATATTGATATGAGGAAGTTTGATGGCAAATACCAATCACATGGATACTTAGGATGGAACAATTCTTTGATCTTGAGGATTCAGAGTGCATGGAATACATTACATGGAAAATGATGATTCACTAGTGTGGACTCTCATTCAAAGGTTGTAGTAGGATTCCAGTGCATCAGATACATTTACATGGAAAAATGATTCACTATGGTACAAAGATCGCTTATATTTATGTAATAACTCCCAACTCAAACAAAAGGTACTATTGGAATTGCTCACCACTCCATTAGGAGGGCACTCAGGATTTTTGAAAACCTACCATAGAGTCAAGAAGGATTTTTTTTGGGATGGCCTTAAAAATGATGTTCAAAGGTTTGTGGTAGAATGTTTGGTTTTCCAACAAAATAAGGTGGAAAAAATTAAGACCCTGGGTCTTTTACAACCATTATCCATCCCAAGTCAACGTTGGGAGGAGGTTTCCATGGATTTCATCACAGGGTTACCAAAGTCTAAAGGAAAGAGTGTCATCATGGTGATTTTTGATAGACTGACCAAGTACACACACTTTTTTGCACTTTCTCATCCCTTCAAAACTACTACAGTTGCCACCGCATTCATGGAGTCAGTTCAAAAGATACATGGCAGCCCAAAGATTATTGTAAGTGACAGAGATCCCATCTTCACTGGACATTTTTGGACATAATTATTTTCTTGTTTGGGTACTTAATTAGCTCATAGCTCATCCTATCATCCTCAATTTGATGGACAAACCGAGATAGTGAAAAAATGTCTGGAAGGCTACTTTCGTTGTTGTATCTCTGATAAACAAACACAATGGTTCAAATGGTTACCCTTGGCAGAATGGTGGTATAACATTTCCTTTTATACTACAACAAAAATGACACCATTTATGGCACTTTATGGATACCACCCTCCTTCCATCACTTATTCCCTAAAAGAAAAATCTAAGGTTCAAGCAGTGGAAGATCACATCGAGAATCAACAACAAGTTCTCCAAATCTTAAAGGAAAACCTGACCATGGCACAAAATCGCATGAAACAAAAAGCATATCAACATCGTAGTGAAAGAAGTTTTGAAGTAGGGGATTGGGTGTTTTTAAGACTACAACCATACAAACAGATGTCCCTCAAGCAAGCCAATAAGGATAATAAATTATCACCAAAGTACTATGACCCTTATAAGGTGTTGCAAAAGATTGGTACTATGGCATACAAATTGGAGCTGCCTGCATCTTCGCGAGTACACCCAGTTTTCCATGTTTCATGCTTAAAGAAGGTTATAGG
>SNQJ01S0110727.1:85393-99433 GCA_010110895.2 Picea sitchensis
TACAACTTGAATATATTGTGATCTCCATGTGTTGATGAATCTTGTATGCACTTAATAACTCAATAAATTAGTAGTAGTTAGTGATTCCAAGAAAGGATTTGGCTTGGGATCATTACAATATTATATTAGTAATGTTATTTTATTTATGTCGACTTTAGGCCATTAGTTGTAATTATACCTCCTAGTCTCCTATATATACCAAGGAGACATTTTCATTTTGAATCATCTTGTACTTGAACATTTAAGATGGGTAAAAGGAGGTTGCCCCCTCAAAGAGGCTTATTATCTGAAATTCTCTCTTTTTCAAGGCATTGAGTACTTTTTCTGAGGATTTTCTATGCTATATTGATATTTGGTTCTTAACAGTGCATGCCTTCCCAGGCGTGAACTGGCAGTGGAAATTGAGTGATGCTCACATTCATGCCTATCCATTTTCATTATCACAGAATATTCAAGAATTTCCTAATTCCTTTGTTTTAATTGATATTTTATGCTCCATCACCATGTATGTCAGAAAAGGCAATGATGGAAATTGGAAAGATTGGGGATTGGTTTGATAAACATAGTGGTGCATCTTCTTGGATGCCTCGTTATCATTTCGTTATAAAATATAATGCACCATTAAACAAAAAATTGGTGCTCCAAGACAAATGGAGCACTGGTGTGTTCCATTAACCAATCACACTGCCTAGTTTCTGACATAGAAAATGTATCATGGCGGTGCATCAAAGTCCACCAAATGCATTGATGTTGTGTACAAAAAGGAACTAGGAAAAATATTTAACAATTTAGCATAGCAGTGTGTCATATGGGACCCCTCATTATCAATGCGTTCTAAAATAAAACACAACACTAAAAAAACACTCGTGATCCAAGAAAAATGGAGCCCCAGTTGTTTCATTTAACCAAATACACCACCAAGTTTCCATCATAAAAAATTTAACCTAATGGTGTGTCGATGTCCACACAACGCACCAGTGTTTTTCACAGTGTGGTATTGGGCCAAATATTTAACAATTTATCATAGTGGTGTATCTTATAGAATGCCTATTTACAAGTGCATCTTAAAAGACAATGCACTGCTAAAAGACGTTGGCGCTCCAAGGAATGTGGAGCATCTATGTGTTCCCTATAACCCACCACACCGCCTGGTTTACCACCTAAGACATTTAACAAGGTAGTGCATTCTGTAGAACCAATTGCGTCACATATAAAATAGGTAAAATGGCATAGTAATCCATCTTGTGGGATTCCGATTTGTCGATCCATTATATAACACAATGCACTACTAAAATACATATCGATGCTCAAATAACCATGGATAACCAGTGTGCTATACTAACCACACCACTTAGTGGTGCTTTTTTCTGATATAGCACACCAGGAACAATGCATATTCTCTATTGTATGAGCAACAATTACTTTTCCACATTTTTTTTCAAACATAATGGTGCAGACCCCTGAACCCTCGGGTCGAGGTCCACGTAGGATCTTTCTAAATCTGCACTTGAGTCAGATTGACTCTTTGATTTCCCCTCAGGGAATATCTCATACACTCATGGCATATCCACAGGTCCTTATGAATTGAGCCTGCATGAAAAAACACCAGAAGCCAACCCAAATCTCCTTAAGGCACAATAATTTCATTCCCTTCGCTAATTCGGGACTTCAGGTCTCGCAATTTCGTAATCCCTATTGTCGAGTTTCTTGTCCCTCTACTGTTGAAACCTGAAATGCCGATTCACCGAAATGTTTGGCCGCGTCTTCCTCCACATCCATATCATGTTTCACAATTTCGGGAATCCCAGAACAAGGAACCTCTACCTCTTGTCTTCAAAAGTGCTAAAATGCCGAACCCCGATGCATTCAGCAAAGGATGGCTCCCCTATGGGACTTTTCACCGATTCAAAGTCTCAGACTTCGTGTCTTCACGAATCCTGATGCAAGGTTTCCGGCTCTCCAACCTACGAAACCCCGAAATAGTCAACGAAGTTTTGACTCCACCTGGCGACGAGTACACCACCTGTCTTTCCCGTTGTCCTCTATTTCTGACGTGGATTCTTGCCACCTCTCACTCAAGATTTTCGGCTTTCGGGACTTGAACAAACCTATGATTTCCATCCCTCTATCACTTCTAAACCCCGAATTCCGAAATGACACTTTCCACAGGGTCAACGACTAATAAGTCTCCGTTCGAACCAATGCTTAACTTCTCCGCAACTCTCCTGGATCCTACAGTCCTCACTATTTCGTGAATTCTCCACAGAGAATTTCGACCACTCATTTCCTCCTGGACAACTTCTGCGAAATAAAACAATGTTCTTTCACTGGAACTTAACCTCTGTGAGATGTTTTCAATCTCCATCTCCCTTTGGATACTTTCAAAGGTTCTGACCCTCCTGAGATTTGTCTTACAACTCAAGTCTCAAAAGGGTTCCTGCTCGCACACCTTGCGACAAACTATCAAATATTCCTGGGTATTTGATCTTTCGACTATGTGCACTTTCTGCAACAACAGTCCTTCAACTCTCCCCATGGTTGATAAGTTCCAGCTTTCAGCCAGCCTGCACACACCTTGCACGACTTTTGTGCTTCACTTGCACTTCTGTTGGAATGAGAACAACGATATCCCTCCTGAGCTTTTAGAGATAATCTCTGAACTTTGTCAATGCACTCCTTGCGAACGTTTCATTGCACTCCTTGCAGGAAATTCTCTCTCAGGAAGAGAAACAATTGAAACTCATTCTCTTTCTTCTCTCAGACTTCAAACATTTAATATGAAATCCTACATACACAACATAACATCACAACTAATGCATAACAGAGAGAATAAACCAACTGTAAGCATACCATTTAGTAAATGTAAACAATAAGCATCATAACACCATGAAAGTTGAGTCAAAGCTTCATACATTAACTTAGTTGTTTCTGTACATGGGTTCTTCTATATAGCTCTCTTCTACAACTCTGTTCTTCTTCTCTATGCTAATGTTACAATGATCTAATTGAATTTCATAATACAAAGACGACGGTTTCTATATCCGTTTTCCCTCCCGTTCTTATAAACTCTCTAATCTCTAATTCAAACCTACCTACTTTCATTAACTATGCATAAACGCCTCTACCTTCTACAGATGAGAGCGAATCGCTCATGATTTGTTTACAATATGCAAGTATGCTTTGCTTTAACCATTACATTAATGCTTCAAAAACATTTCAAAAACATTTCAAAAACGTGCGCTAGAGGTCTTCCAACTGTCTTCCGCCTTTTACGTTGCTTGCTTGGATGGCTGCTTATGATGCTCCTGCATCACATAAATTAATTTCATTTTTTTATAAATACAAAATAGTTATATATGTGTGTGTTTTATAATTTCAATTTTTTATATCTACATATATGTGTGTTTTATAATTTCAATTTTTTTTTATCTATATATGTGTGTATGTGTATTTTTGTGTGTGTGTCTAAAAATAATTTTGTGTGAATCAGAGACGATGACGATGATGAGTGGAGCAAGAAAAACAACAACCAAAAGACTCGATCCTTTACCACTCCCTTATAACTCTGGCTCACATCTCCTCCTTCATGGGTTGCTTGAATTTCTCCAAGATACCATCCTCATCATTCCTATATCCATAATATAAATTGGCATCAATTCACTTGTAAATATCATACCTAGATATCCTCTTCTTTGCCTAGAGGGTGGTTATTGAGTATCTCTTTGAGGCTGGGGAGGAATTCCACAACCCCAAAATATCTGTAACCGGGGCCCTCACCGGTGGAACTAGGCACATCAACTTTGTTCCCTTCCATGTCTATCATGTTGGCCCCTATTTTGGCATAATTAGGACTGCCAAGCTCTGCGATCAGAGCTTCTCAATGCCCCTTTTTCTTGTTCAATAAGAAAGGAACCCTAGTGGATGTATTAATTATAATACTATGTCAACCTCAAGAATGACCTAAGGCCCATATTGTATATTTAATAGAATTTCATAACCACATTTGAAATTTTTTTGATGATCCATAAGATTCACTGGCATGCCTTATCGTTGACTATTAAGCATTTCCTCATCCACGAATTGCTCCTCCATGAGATCCTCACTCATGTATTTATTAAGAAGCTCATGTTTCTTCTTCTCAGATGCATGGAGAGAGAGAACAAAGGCATGATTCCACTGAACTTCTGTCTGTTCATTCTCTGCTCCTGCTTCTTCAGCTCTGTATGGGTACAAATCTAAGATGTTGAATATCGGTGAAATTTCGATCCCCTAGGGTAATTCAATCTCATAGGTGTTTGCCCCAATTTATTCACGACCTTGCACGGTCCAATCTTTTTCATTTTCAGTTTATTGTATGTTCCCCTTGGGAACCTTTCCTTCCTCAGATGTGCAAGAATCAGATCACCAACTTCAAATTGAAGTTCTCGCCCATGTTGATCTGCTCTATGCTTGTACTCTTGGCTTGAACTCTGCAATCACTCCTTAATTTGGTTGTGAAGCTCCTTCATTGATTCTGCAAAGTCCTCTGCACTAGCACTTCTGAATTCATTCTGTTCTGAATCTTTCACTTCAGAAACTCCCCTTGGCTGCATTCCATATACGATCTGGAATGGACTCTTCCCTGTGCTTCTATTGGATGAGTCGTTGTAAGCAAATTCTGCATGTGGCAGAATATGATCCCACTGACTGTGGTTTTCAGTCACTAGTCTCCTCAGTAAATCTCCCAAGCTTCTGTTTACAACTTCTATCTGCCCATCCATATGAGGATGATAAGCTAAGATAAAAGACAAACTTGTCCCTATATTCTTCCATAAAGTCCTCCAGAAATGTCCCACGAACTTGGTATCTCGATCTGAAACTATACTCCTTGGCAAGCCGTGAAGTCTGATGACTTCTTTGAAAAATAGGTTCGTAATATGAGTTGCATCGTTGGTTTTCTGGCATGGTATGAAATGTGCCATCTTGGAAAATCTATCAATTACCACAAAGATTGAATCATAGCTTCTATGTGTTCTTGGCAGTCCCAATATGAAATCCATGCTCACTGCATCCCACGACCTATTAGGTATGGGTAATGGCTGGTATAACCCTGTGTTCTGCCTTTTCCCCTTTGTGTGCTGACAAATCCTACATCCATCCACAATTTTTTTAACATATGTCCTCATCCCTAGCCAAAAATATGTGTCATTCAACTTTGAGAACGTTTTGTCATGACCAAAATGTCCGACCAATCCTCCACTGCGTTTTTCCTTCAGCAGGTTCTCCCTCATGGAGCATTTTGAAATACATAACTGATTTCCCCTGAATAATAATCCATCCTGGATCATATACTCAATCCATTAGCTTCTGTCTCTGAGAACTGGATTCTCAGATGCCTCATACGCCTCCTTGAAATTTGGGTCATCCCTGTACATTTCTTTGAGGTTATCAAAACCCAAAGTTTTGACTCTGAATTCCTGCATAAGCAAACATTTCCTGTTGAAAGCATCAACAACTTTGTTAGCAGTTCCATAAATATGCTTAATCACAAAAGTACAATTTTACATGAATTCAACCCATTTAGCATGTTTTTGGTTCAACTTCTCTTGTTGAGTCACAAATTGCAAAGCGTGATTATCGCTGTACAAAACAAACTCCTTAGGAACCAAATAATGTATCCATTTATTCAATGCTTGTATGATAGCATATAATTCCTTGTCATATGTTGAGTATTTGACCTTTTCTTCATTCAAATTTTCACTGAAGTATGCAATCAGTCTATCGTCTTGGCTCAAGACTGCTCCAATTGCAAACCCACTCGCGTCATACTTGACCTGAAATGTTTTGTTAAAATCTAGAAAAACTAAAATCGGTTGCTTAGTGATCTTCTTCTTCAGCAGATTGAATCTCTTCTCTGCTTCTTATGTCCAATGAAAAGATTTGTGTCTTTTCTTCACCGTGTCCATCATCGGTGCACTAATGCCACTGAAATTTTGGATGAATTTCCTGTAGAAACTAGATAAACCATGGAAGCTTCGAACTTCAAACACACTTTTCGGTGATGGCCAATTCTTAATCGCCTCTACCTTATCCGGATCCATTTTCAACTCATTCACAAAGATAACAAAACCCAAATAAATGATTTCTGTCCTCATAAATGATGATTTCTTCATATTTATCAGCAATTTCTCTTGCTGTAATCTCTTCATCACTACATCTAAATTCTTCAAGTGCTCTGCTTCTATCTTGCTGAAAATCAATATATCGTCAAGATATACGATGACGAATTTCCCAATGAAATCCTTCAGGACTTCGTTCATCAACCTCATGAAAGTACTGGGTGCATTTGTTAAACCAAATGGCATGACAAGCCATTCATACAACCCTTCATTAGTCTTGAATGCCGTATTCCATTCATCATCTTCTCTCATACGAATCTGATGATACTCGCTTTTCAAATCAATTTTTGAAAAAAATCTTGTTCCACTCAAGAAATCCATCAAATCGTCCATCCTTGGCAATTGAAATCTGTATCTGATGGTAATCTTATTGATTTCCCTTGAGTCTGTACACATCCTCCAACCTCCATCTTTCTTTGGGCTGAGCACTATTGGAACATCGCATGGACTCAAGCTTTCCCTAATAAATCCTTTGTCCATTAAGTCTTGAACTTGTCTCTTAACTTCTTCATTCTCCTACGACGTCAATCTATACGCTGCTTTGTTTGGTAAACTAGCTCCAGGTATAATATCAATGTGATGGATTATACTCCTGATCGGTGGCAACATACAAGGTAGTTCATCCACTACTATATCAACGAACTCTTCCAGCAACTCCTGGATTTCCTCCGATAAATCATCCACTCTTTTACTGGTCAAAACAATTCTAGGCTTCCTGACCACAATAAATTGTGTGTCTTCCTTCTTCTTAACCTCCTTAAGAAGTTCCTTCCCACTCATGAGAAGTACAGTGTTTCTCATTTCTGTTTTTACTTCTTTATCCTTAATAGGCAACAACATGTGTGTCCTCCCATTCTTCTCCAGGGTGTATGTGTTCTTTCTCCAATCATGAACCACATTCCTATCATATTTCCATGGTCTACCCAACAATAGATGACAAAGATCCATGGGAATGACATCACACAATATTTCATCCTTATATCCTCCTATTTTAAATTCAACTAAACATTGTTTAGTGACATTTACCTGATGTCCTTTTTGTAGCCACGAAACTCTATATGGGCTTGGATGTTCAACAGTCTCCAACTCCAGCTTTTCTACCATCTCTGTAGAAACGAGATTGTATGTGCTACCACTATCCACTATGACCTTACATACCCTATCTTTGGTCTTACAAGCAGTATGAAACAAACTGTTCCTTTGGGTTGGGTTCTCTACCTCTTTCTCTAGCTTCAAGAGAACTTTCCTCATCATTAAGGATCTTCCGCCCTCAACATCTTCTTCCTCAACATTTTGTCCTTGTGCTTCAGCAATTTGAGTTTCACCACCTTCTTTCTTTCTATCTGGACACTCATAATATTTATGTCCGGTTTTCCCATAGAAAAAACATTTCACTTCACCGCCTCTACCTCTTCCTCTTCCTCTGGTATGAGGAAAAGTATTTCTATCAGCATACTACCCTCTCTGTGAGCTTCCCCCTCTCTCAGTTTGGGTTTGAGGTTTCTTCCCCTCTTCTTTAGATTTCCGAGTTCTATCTTGGGAATTTTTTTTGCCTCTATCTTGACTTCTACCTTGACCTCTTTGACCTTGCTTTCGGCTCAGTTTCTCTTTAGCTTTCAGAGCCATCTGATAATCATCTTCTACATTCTGAATGATCATCATGCTCATCTCATCCTGAATGTCATATCACATACCATTCATGTACCTGGAAACCTTTTCATTATCACTTTCCCGATGCCCTTCTCTGATGTTTATCTTGTAGAACTCTTCAATGTATTCTTTCACTGACGTAAGATTCCATCTCAAATTTTGCATTCTCTAAAACAGAGTGATTTGATAGTCCTTGGGTATGAATTTGGCTTTCATCTTCGCAACCATTCTATCCCAACTCTTGATTTTCTGCTTGCCCTTGCAGCCTCTGTCAGCCTGCAGTTCATCCCACCATAGTGTTGCATGCCCTTTAAGTCTAGTGATGACATGTTTGACCTTCTTGTCTTCCTCGACATCCTCATAGTCAAAGTATTTATCCAAAGTTCTAATCCAGTCTAGAAGCTCTTCAACATCTAAGTTTCTCTCATACATTGGAATCTCCATCTTTGCTCTGGCACCTATCCTTGCAACAAACCTGAATAGGTGTTCATCTGCAACATCTTCGACTGCCACTTCTTCTCCTTCATGTCCAACTTCATTTCAATTTCAGCTTCGCTGATATCCCCAGCATTAACTGTGTGCCTCTACGCTGTCTCCATGGAATCAAGCCTAGCATGTAGTTCACGCATTTCTCTTTCCACTGTTGGATCATGCATTGACATTGGCCTATATCTTCTTCTCGGTGGCATGGATGAGAAATGTTCCTCCTTTCTCTGCTACAGAAAGCAAAGAACTTTTTCTATTTTCTGATACCACTTCTGGTGCAGACCCCCGAACCCTCGGGTCGAGGTCTACGCAAGATCTTTCTAAATCTGCCCTTGAGTCGGATTGACTCTTTGATTTCCCCTCGAGGAATATCTCATATACACTCACGGCGTATCCATAGGTCCTTATGAATTGAGCATGCATGAACAAACACCAGGCGCAAACCCAAATCTCCTTAAGACACAATAATGTCGCACCCTTCGCTAATTCGGGACTTTGGGTCTCGCAATTTTGCGATCCCTATTCTCGAGTTTCTCGGCCCTCTACTGCCGAAACCCGAAATGTTGATTCACTGAAATGTTTGGCCGCGTCTTCCTCCCCAGCCATATCGTGTTTCACGATTTCGAGAATCCCGAAACAAGGAACCTCTATCTCTTGTCTTCGAAAGTGCCAAAATGTCGAACCCCGATGCGTTTAGCAAAGGCTGGCTCCCCTATGGGCCTTTTCGCCGATTCAAAGTCTCAGACATCGCGTCTTTGCGAATCCTGATGCAAGGTTTTCAACTGTCCAACCTACAGAACCCCAAAATAGTCAATGAAGTTTTGACTCCGCCTGGCGACGAGTATGCCACCTATCTTTCCCGTTGTCCTCTATTTCTGATGCAGATTCTTGTTCCATGTCACTCAAGCTTTCTGGATTTCAGGACTTGAATGAACCTCCAATTTTTGTCCGTCTATCACTTCTAAACCCCGAATCTCAAAATGGAACTTTCCACAGCGTCAATGACTAATAAGTCTCCTTTCGACCCAACACTTAACTTCTCCGCAACTCTCCTAGATCCTACGGTCCTCGCTATTTCCTGAATTCTCCATAGAGAATTTCGACCACTCGTTCCTCCTTGACAACTTCTGCGAAATAAACCAATGTTATTTCACTGGAACTTAACCTCTGCGAGATGTTTTCAATCTCTGTCTCCCTTTGGATACTTTCAAAGGTGTTGACCCTCCTGAGCTTTCTCTTACAACTCAAGTCTCAAAAGGGTTCCTGCTCACACACCTTGCGGCAAACTGTCAAATACTCTTGGTTATTTGATCTTTTGACTCTATGCACTTTCTTCCATAGCAGTCCTTCAACTCTCCCCTTGGTTGATAAGTTCTAGCTTTCAACCAACCTGCACACACCTTGCACGGCTTCTGTGCTTCACTTGCACTTCTGTTGGAATGAGAACAACAATATCCCTCCTGATCTTTCAGAGATAATCTCTGAACTTTGTCAATGCACTCCTTGTAGACGTTTCACTGCACTCCTTGCAGGAAATTATCTCTCAGGAAGAGAAACAATTGAAACTCATTCTCTTTCTTCTCTCAGACTTCAAACATTTAATATGAAATCCTACATACACAACATAGCATCACAACTAATGCATAACATAGAGAATAAAACAACTATAAGCATACCATTCAGTAAATGTAAACAGTAAGCATCATAAAACCATGAAAGTTGAGTCAAAGATTCATATATTAACTCAGTTGTTTCTGTACATGGGTTCTTCTCTATAACTCTCTTCTACATCTCTCTTCTTCTGCTCTATGCTAATGTTACAATGATCTAATTGAATATCATAATACAAAGACAAGGGTGTCTATATCCGTTTTCCCTCATGTTCTTCTAAACTGTCTAATCTCTAATTCAAACCTACCTAATTTCATTAACTATGCATAAATGCCTCTACCTTCTACATATGAGAGCGAATCACTCATGATTTGTTTACAATATGCAAGTACGCTTCCCTTTAACCATTACATTAATGCTTCAAAAACATTTCAAAAACATGCGTTGGAGGTCTTCCAGCTGTCTTCCACCTTTTATGTTGCTTGCTTGGCTGGTTGCTTACGATGCTCCTGCATCACATAAATTAATTTCATTTTTTTATAAATACAAAATAGTTATATATGTGTGTGTTTTATAATTTCAATTTTTTATCTATATATATGTGTGTTTTATAATTTCATTTTTTTTTATCTATATATGTGTGTATGTGTATTTTTGTGTGTGTGTCTAAAAATAATTTTGTGTGAATCAAAGACGATGACGATGATGAGTGGAGAAAGAAAAAAAACAACCAAAAGAAAAATAATTTAATTCACAAGCTATGTATGGAAACCTCCGTAGTTAAATTTTGTAGAGGTTTTTCTTTGATGAGTAAAAAATTGAGGTCACTCTTCTGTGCCTCTGATAATTTAGCACACAGAATCGATCCTTTACCACTCCCTTATAACTCTGGATCACATCTCCTCCTTCGTGGGTTGCTTGAATTTCTCCAAGATACCATCCTTGTCATTCCTATATCCATAATATAAATTGGCATCAATTCACTTGTAAATATCATACCTAGATCTCCTCTTCTTTGCCTAGAGGGTGGTTATTGAGTAGCTCTTTGAGGCTGGGGAGGAATTCTGCAACCCCAAAATATCTGTAACCGGGGCCCTCACCAGTGGCACTAGGCACATCAAATTTGTTCCCTTCCATGTCTATCATTTTGGCCCCTATTTTGGCATAATCAGGACCGCCAAGCTCTACAATCAGAGCTTCTCAGTGCCCCTTTTTCTTGTTCAATATGAAAGGAACCCTACTGGATGTATTAATTATAATACTATGTCAACCTCAAGAATGAACTAAGGCCCATATTGTATATTTAATAGAATTTCATAACCACATTTGAAAAACATTTGATGATCCATAAGCTTCACTGGCATGCCTTAGCATTGAATATTAAGCATTTCCTCATCCACGACTTGCTCCTCCATGAGATACTCACTCATGTATTTATTAAGAAGCTCATGTTTCTTCTTCTTAGATGCATGGAGAGATAGCACAAAGGCATGATTGTAGGGGGACCGATGGTCACAGGGGGATCATGAGCGACATGAATTCAGTGTTGCATCATAGTGTCACCATCGATGCCAAAGGGGGATATTGTTGATTAATTGGGTTGGTTGTCATTGATGTCAACCCTTGAAGCAAGTCTGATAGAAAATTCCGGTAACCCCGATAGTATGGTTAAGGAACCCAAGTTTGGTTGAGGAATAATGTAATGAATATCAGTGAATTTGCAAGTGAGACTATTCTAGATGGATAATGATGATGATGATGATGATTAACGTCCACTAAGACCGATTGGTCTATCGGACCTTAAGAGGGTAAATTATTATTTGTGATTCTTTAGAATTTTACTTGTGATTCTTTATGTATAGCTATAGAACTCGAGATTACCCCAAACTTTAAAGTTTTATCAAAATTCAAAATAATTCAAAATGGATTTCAAAATATATTAATAAACTTTAATTACAATAAAAATAAATTTAACTACTTTTGATTTATGTATAGCAATAGAACTCTAGATCACCCCCAAAATTGAAATAGATTATACAATATTAATATTTAAAGTTTAAAGTTCTATCAAAATTCAAAATGGATTTCAAAATATATTAATAAAATTTAATTACAATAAAAAAAAATATTAATAAACTTTAATTACAATAAAAAGAAATTGAACCACTTTTTCTTTATGTATAGCCATAGAACTCTAGATCACCCAAAAAATTGAAATAGATTATACAACATTAATATTTAAACTTTAAAGTTTTATAAAAAATTTAAAATAATTCAAAATGGATTTCAAAATATATTAATTATAGGACCTTTAAAAGGATCCTGAGTGTCCCAAATACATGTCGTGTCATTTTCAGTTATATGTGATACGTCACGTAGTTCCTCACGATTGAGGAGATATGGCTTAGAAAAGTTGGAGAACCCTCATGAGTTATATAGAAGCCCTTAAAAGGTCAAAGAAGTCAATTTATTCTAGAATCTCCTAGAATACGTTTACTAGTCAAAGTGGTTGTAACTAGGAGTTAATCACGAGTTAAGTTGTCACAAAAAGAAAATAATTAAAAATAAGTTAGTTGCAACTAGAAGTGGTGATTTTACTATTTGTGGATAAAGTGGTTGTAAGTGGAAAAAGTAGTTAGAAGTGGGTTATCCCTAAAAGGAGGAAGTTGGGTAAAATAGTTAGAAGATAACCCCTAGAGGAAGCTACTTGGAGAGTATAAATAAGAGAGCAAGGGTCTCTTATTAACATCTATTGAGCACATTGAATATCTATTATTGTGAAATGTTCATTGCAGGTACTCATTGATACATATGAAGTTACACAAGTCTGAGGAAGCGGAGGTATTGTAACGGAAAAGTTTCATGGCTGCAGTGGAGTGTGAAAAGTTTTCTAAAACCCTAGTTAGGGTTATCTCCACACTAGTACATATGAACAAATTTGCCACTTTTTTTGTTTCTATTGCCACACTTATTCGTCACAATTTCCACGAAAGCCGAGACTATTTTTCGTCACTATATCCACGAACCAATTGTTCGTGGAAACAACGACGAAATTAGCTCTCCACGTGTCATCACCATCAAGATAAGTTAACCTTATACATCATCGCAATTATGACGAAAAACCGTGGCAATGTAAAAAAAAATGTGGAATGTTGCGACGCAAAAGCGTGGCAATAGCGACGAAAAGTTATGCCAAGACAAAACTTACAACGTAGATGTTGTATGTGCAACGCAAAACCGTGGCAAATTGCGATGAACTTTCGTCTCTATTGCGACGTGCCCTTTAAGTTAAAAAAAAATAAAATTACACGAGATATGGTATTACCATATTACATTGTAATATGGTAATATGGTAATGCCATATTACATTGTAATATGGTAATGCCATATTACAATGTCTCTACTTTCTCAACAAGATGCAAGAAGTTATTTTTAAAAACAACTTAGGATAGCGATTTGTCCTGAGTGGGATGGTGACCTTGTCATTCAACAAGATAGGAAGTAATTCATTGATGACAAGTGTAGCAGGTGTGTAGGTCCACTAGTGTATGGATATTATCTGCTAAGTGGCAGACTTGAACTTCCTCTTCCAGAATAGATGGCTCATATAGCTTGAGATGATTGACATAAATGATATTATGGATGTCTAGCAAGGAAGGGAAATAGTAATGACAACCATTGTCATTAATATATTGAAGAACAATATAGGGAAAATAACAAATATGATTGAGTTTTTTAATGATTCTACCCCTTAAAAAATTGTTTGTCCATATACAACCAAAGTCAGTCACCAATTTGAAACTAGACAAAGCCTTGATGGTGATCCTAGAGGGATTTATAATGAGCTAGGGAATATTGAAGGGAATTAGTAACCAAAGAATGAATGCTATATAATTTATGAACATATGATATTCTATACATTTTACCTCACCTTATAGGGAATTCTATCCAAAAGATGTGAATAATATAAAGATGCAAAGAATGAGCAATGGAAGAAATTATATAGGGGTAATATGAGGGTATTTGCAATGTACACGAGATACATTGTTGTTGTGAGGGAATCCTCCATCAACTAGGCCTATATATCCCATGACGTACATGTGAAGACCCCTATGCCTTGAGAATTAGTGTAAGG
>SNQJ01S0110727.1:114410-124918 GCA_010110895.2 Picea sitchensis
AGAAAAGTTCTCTTGGTGTAGAGTAACAATGGGCATTGCTACCCTGGATTGTTGACTATATAATCCCCTGGACCCCTGGATGCAAAGAAAACAACAAGTGGGAGAATGTTGGGTATGTGTTATATTCTTTGCATGTGTGTGGGTGCGTCAGATACGACAACTGCGTCTGACGATCCGTAATTTTTAGTGGATTTTTCTATTTTTAGCTAATTTGTAAATTAATCTTGGATTAAGGGATTAGGGTTTTGGTATCTACGGAATACCTAAAAACATTGTATATATTGTATGAAGAATGGTGAAATTCGATATAATGAAAATAAGAAAGGTTTTCCCGGTTGAGGGTTTACGGTAAAAATCTCTGTGTATTCTGTGTATGAGCCATTGATTAATTTCTGTATTGCTTAAGAATATATATGCATTGCTTTACTTCACAGGTTTAAAACTTACAGCTTGTGCCCTCCTATGGTGCACTCTCAAAACCGTGTGCCCTCCTCCGGCCGTGTGCCCTCAAAACCATGTGCCCTCGTCCCGTGTGCCCTCCTTCACCATGCACATCTCCCTCCTTCTCTGTGCACCTCTCCCTCCTTCTCCCATGCTCCTCTACCTCCTTCTCCTCCTCTCCCTCCTTCTCCCGTGCTCCTCTCCACTCTGCGTGCATGCGCACGCCTCTCCCTCCTTCTCTTGTGCTCCTCTCCCTCCTTCTCCTTCTCTCAATCCTTCTCCTCCTCTCCCTCCTTTTCCCGTGCTCCCTGTTAGCACATAATCATGTAAGGGGTGCTCTCCTGAAAGAAGCGTCCCCTTGGGAAAAGAAAGAAATCTAGAAAACCCATTTTTCTAAAGTTTAGAGGGTGGGCGCGTCTTTTTAATGAGAAGGCAGTTTCGGATGATCGAGATCTGCCCACCTAGATCTGCGACTGAGGTTTCATTCTGGATCCCCCTCGCCATTCTGACTTTAACGGGGGGGGGGGTCCAAAATTGGGTGCACATATCTCAAACGGTCAAGATCGAGGTGCCCAGATCAATGATGCTCAAGCGATTCCGGACCCCCTCTGCCATTCTGCCTTTAATAAAGGGGGGGGGGTCCGGAATGGTGTGGTATTAACATGGTCCCCCTTCCTGTCATGTCACCTTTTATACCACTTCCTCTCCCACTATATGTTCTCCACTTGACCACATGACGGGGCCTGCTCCCTTTGTCCCCTCTTCGTCCTCTGACATCTGTCCCGTTCCCTTCCACGTCAGTCTCCCATAAATAATGTGTCCCCCATTACCATCATATCCCATCACCTTCTCCCTTTCTTCTTGCCACGTGCCTCACCCTTGTTGGTTCCGTGATCACTCCCTTCCCCGTTCCATGTCAAGCATGCCAGATCCTCCATGACCTATCCATTAGACCGTTCAACTGATCCAGGTGGCATCATGAGAAGACTTCCACGTCCTAGAGGGAAGAGTTGACCCAGATTGTTCCTGATCCCAAGAAAGCAGTTATTGAAGTTGTTGGAGGTGGTTAAACATCGTCTTCACCATAAATGGAAAGTCTGGAAAAGGATTAAAAACATGTCAATTCATCTGCAGGATAGTCAGGAGTCTGATTGCGTCTATCATAAGTGAATGATTGTCCAGAGTCTGCATGCGAAGACTGCCAGAAGACATGCATACGTAATGATTTTAATGCAGTATCTTGTTTTCGCTGTGTTTTTTTGTTTTGTTTTGAGTATATGTAGGCGTTTTCACCATTTTGTAAATCATCAGTGGTTGAGATGGGCTCCCGATGGTAAATTTTTAACGAAGCAGTGGTTGCTTTGGTTATGTATTGGCACTTATGACTTCTTGCCTTATGAATGTTAGCTTCTTTCCATCTCTTTGTTTACACTGTGTTAGAACAACTCAGAATTGGAGGATCTAGTTGAGTTGCACTGTTATAGGATGATGTAGGTTGGATCACTGTAATAGTTGCATTGTCTCTAATCAGTTCTTGTATTTTCTCAACGTTGAATGATTTGGAATTGGAGGATCCAGTCAAGTCACCCTTCAGTTGCCCGAAGCTTAGAACCAAGAGGATCTTACATTTTGAGCTTTTCTTCCTCAAGCTGTTGAAAGGCCTGATGCCCGAAGCAGTCTTGCTCACTCATCTCACCAAGTCTTTCACCTGCTCATTTTACAATCAACTCACTGGCGGAAGTTAGATCAAGACCTCTTTGTTCTTTACATACGAGGCCTGGTCCCTGAGTTAGAATGATACCTTCCTGGGTCTCGACCCATTTGATCACCCATTAATTTTATTTGCAACATAAACTGATGGGTGTTGGGCTCTACTCCTGTCACGATCCAGGAGTGACTTCTAACGCTAACATTTCTGGCGCCGTTGCCAGGGAACAAAGTTGAATATTTTCCCCGGGATTAAACGAAAATGACTAACTGATTTTGAAGGTGTGTTAGATATAAGAACTATCAATATTGTTGTTGTGCACCTGGAAACTCCATTGACGTGACTCCACTGGGTGACCCCACTGGTTCCAACCCATAAGAAACTCCATTGTTTCAGTCATGGCTTCTAGAGACAGACACACAAGGTATACTCCTCAACTGCCAGTAGTGCCACCTGAAGCTGAACCAGAGAAGATTATCAGAAAGGGAAAGTCCTCTGAAGGCGGTACTTCTACTGCTAAAACATGTATTTCTAGTGATTTTCAAGATTTTGTAGAAACTCCAACCCCTTCATTTCGTCCTGTTTTATTACCTCCTGTCGGAGTTTCTCGTAGTCTAAATTTCGGGAGTGTTCATGCTGGATTTTCTCCTCTTGGTATCGAATTAGTAGGAGAAACTCTTGTCACTCCCCTTTCCCCCGAGGTGGTACTCTGGTTCAGACCCAACGCCTCTGAATATTCTCCTAGCCTGGGTTTTACTACCCCTCCTCCTATTATTACTGTTGTTGAGGGAAGAAAAATTTATGTGTCTTTGAGCCCGCAAGCCTGTTCTCCAGAGTTGTTGCAGTTCCCCTCCCATTCTGTAGACTCARCTCCTGTCTTTCTGCTTCAAACCTCATCCCCTCCTGGTTCCCCCACACCTGTTGTTTCTATGGCYGGTTCTAATCCCCCTCTAAATAAGATGGATTCCATAATAGACGCCATATATGCTCCCTTAATCCTACCTCAACCTGTGAATCCTCTCCCTGCTGGAGATTACGTGAAATATATGCCCAAGTTCACTAGGGAAGAGGACATAACTGTAGAGGATAACCTGGCTGCTTTCTACAGCTACGCAGACAACCTGAACATTGAAAATGAAGATGTCTAGATGAGGGTCTTTGTCCAGAGCCTGAACGGTGAAGTGAGGAAGTGGTTTAGGATATTGGCCCCTGGATCTATTGCTGGGATTGAAGCTCTAGACAGTGCTTTCCTGAGGCAGTGGGGAGATAAAAAAGATTTCATGTATTACATGACAGAATTCAGGTCTTTGAAGAAAATGGAAGGAGAGTCTGTCTCAGACTTCTCCAAAAGATTCAATAAGATGTATAATAAGATCCCTGCTGAGATAAAGCCCACAGAAGCCTCTGCCAAAATTTCCTACGCTAGTGCATTTGACCTTGACTTTTGTCTTCTATTGAGAGAAAGAAGAGCTACCTCCCTAGCTCAAATGCAAGATGCAACCATAGAGGTAGAATCTAATGTATTGGCAGTTGACAGACTGAGGAATAAGACTGACACAGATAGGATAAAGGGAAGATCTGAAGCCTCAACTTCTGGCACCTCTGTGCCTCACCCTCAAGTGGATGAATTGACCAAGATAGTGAAGTCTCTGTCTGCAGAGATGGAGAAAATGAAGGTGGAGGGGAAGAAGGCATACAAAAATCCTCAAAATGCTGAAAACAAAGGAAACTTCAGGAGACCAAACAATATTTCCCCCCTGACTATGCAAAGAGACCATAGAGGAAGAGATAGAGAAGACCAGAAAATTCAGGCCCCTCTTCAAAATAATTTTGTAGCTGATGTAGAAGAAGGGGAAACAAACAGGCTTGATCCTGAAATCCACTGCTTCAGAGAAATTCCCCTTTTTCCTCATCTCACTCAATCAATATATGAGGAATCTCTCATGGACAATCAACTAAATGAACTTATCAAGGGAGACAAGGCTAGTAGCATCCAAAGCAGGTATAACCTGAGATCCAAGAAAAATCTAGGAGCACCTGATGTTCCTGAGCAGTTCACTAGAACAGAGAAACCGGCTAATGAGACAGCAGACAACAACGAAGGTAAGAAGGCCCAACCCCTCTATCCAATATTCCAGAGTCATGTTCCTAAAGTTAGAGAAATCCCAAAGCTTACATATTCTTTTAACTTTGAGCATGAAATTCAAAAAATTAGAATCCCTGTGCCCCTCTCTGAACTAATCAAACATGAAGAGTTCAAAAAACACCTCTTCGGGATTTTACAGTCTGAAGCCCCATGCCTTCCTACAGACTCCATCAACTTGCAAGATGAAAATCCTGTAGTCATTCTAGGTCCTATGGTAGAAGACATGAATGATTCATCCCCTCCCTTCTACACATCCTTGAACATACATGACAAGGTACTGCACAATTTTTTGATGGATTCAGGGGCTTCCCACAACCTCATGCCCAAAACTGTCATGGAAGAGTTAGGACTAGAAGTCACCAGAGCCTATCATGACCTCTATTCCTTTGACTCCAGGAAAGTTCAATGCCTAGGAGTCATCAAGGACCTGGTCGTGACCTTATTTCAATTGCCCATGAAAAGTGTGGTTATGGACATTGTAGTGGCTAATGTCCCCCCCAAGTTTGGTATGTTGTTATCAATATCTTGGATAAAAAGACTGGGGGGAACTCTGCAGATGGACCTGACCTATGCTACTATTCCTGTGTTCGGAGGAGAACATAGGAGACTATACAGAGAAGCCCAATTGGATTATATAATCAGTGAAGAAGCCAACCCTACCAACCATCCTATCTTTTCCCTTGATACTGATTTAGGTTCCAGTCTACTGTAGCTCACTAGTGCTCCCGAGCCTCTTCTAAAACTCAAAAAGTAGCCCACCACTTCTCATGAATTTTCTTCCTCCATCACCTACGTCTGGAAAATGTTTTTTGATGGAGCCTCTTCCAGGGAAGACGCTGGTGCCAGAGTATTTTCCGTGTCACCTGCTTAGGAAACCATATCTCTGTCATACAGGCTAGAATTTGAAACAACCAATAATGTGGCAGAATATGAAGCTATCGTTCTAGGATTAAGAGTTGCAAAGGGAATGGGGATTTAGGAGGTAGCAGTGTCCGGAGATGCAGAATTGGTAGTCCAACAGATCAGAAACGCTTATCAGGCCAAACATCCTCGACTTAGGAGTTACATAAATGAGGTGTGGGACCTAATAGACAATTTCTTCTCAGCATTTAATATTTCCTTCGTTCCAAGAGAGAACACAGTAGCAGATTCCTTGGCTACATCAGCAAGCAATTTCAAAGTGCCCTTGCCACCCAAATTCAGATATGATGTAGAAGTAAAATATAGACCCTCTATACCTGACAATGTCAAACATTGGAAGGTGTTCGAGGATGATCTTGAGATCAAAATATTCTTGGAGACCATTGAAGAATTTTTAGAAATGCATATTGACCAAGACTCTGTTTATGAAGGAAAGCTTGATGGTGGTAATTTTCTAAGATTGTAGAGCGTGACATTGTGCAACTACCCAACAATCATATTCCAAGGAGATTGATTCCTTTGGAAAGACTTTTTGATAGGAATGATGTGGCATTGAAAGGGAAAATCTCAGAGGGTGAGGCTGATACTACTCAGTGCAACATTGGCACCGAGAATGAACGCAAGTTTGTCAGATTGTCAAGAAGTCTGACAAGGGAGAAGAGGGTTGAATACACTGAACTATTGAGGGATTTTGCTGATGTTTTCACCTGGACCTATGAAGATCTCAAAACTTATGACATTTCTGTCATTGAGCATAAAATCTTGTTGAAAAAGGAGGCAAAGCCATTTAGGCAGAAGCTAAGACAGATCAATCCTATGTTGTTGCCTATCATGGAGAGAGAAGTGAAGAATCTTCTACATGCCCAGATCATTGTGCCATTGAGATATTCAGAGTGGGTGGCCAACTTGGTCCATGTAAGGAAGAAAGATGGAGAAATTAGAATCTGCGTGGATTTTAGAAACCTGAACAAGAGCTCACGGAAGGACAATTACCCCTTACCAAAGATGGAACATATATTGCAGAGGGTAACAAGAGCATCCAAGATTTCCATGATTGATAGCTTCTCAGGCTACAATCAAATCTCTTTTCTGTCTGAGGATAGGGAAAAGATGACATTTACCACTCCATGGGGCACATTCATGTATGCTAAAATGCCTTTTGGGTTGATGAATGTAAGGGAAACGTTTCAATGAGCCATGGACATAGCTTTCATTGGGGAAAATGATAGGTTTGTGGTCATCTATCTGGACGACATAACAGTCTTTTCCAAATCTGATAAAGAACATTGTGGTCATCTAAGGAAAGTTTTTCTGAAATGAAGAAGTTTTGGCCTTTCATTGAATCCCAAAAAATATCTGTTGGCTATGAAGGAGGGAAAGTTATTGGGCCATATAGTATCAACAGAAGGAGTCAAAATTGATCTTAGTAGAGTTGAAGCAATCCAAGCCTAGGCAATCCCAAGATCCAGGAAAGAAGTCCAGTCTTTCCTTGGTAAGATTAATTTTCTAAGGAGGTTCATTTCTAACTTTGCTGAGGTGGTAGAGCTTATAATAGCCATGCTGAGAAAGAAAAATGAAGTGAGGTGGACCGCTGAAGCTCGAAATTCCTTTGAGCAGATAAAGAAGGCCTTGATAGAAGCTCATGTGCTTATCAGTCCCGATTACTGAAAGGATTTCCTTATTTTTTCCTTTGCCTCATCTGACACGGTGGCTGTTGTTTTATTACAGATGAATGAGGCCGGGAAAGAACAACCTATTGCCTATTTTAACAAAGCTCTAAGGGATGCCGAGGTTAGGTATGGCATTATGGAGAAGCAGGCCTATGCTCTGGTAAAGGCTTTCAAAGCCTTTAGAACCTATGTCCTACAGTCGAGGATCATTGCCTATGTCCCCTCTATCGTTGTTAAGGACATTCTTATTCAACTTGATATAGATGGGAGGAGGAGTAAGTGGATAGCCAAGATCCTTGAGTTTAACTTGGAAATAAGGCCTACCAAATTAATCAAAGGTCAAGGTTTAGCCAAGCTATTGGCTGAAACAAATTACAAATCTTTAGGGGTAATTTTCATCAATGAATGCTCAGGAAATCAGCAGGATCAACTGTCTGATGTAGACCCCCAAGAAGAACTCCCATTGGCTCGATGTCCTTGGTATAAGGATGTCATATATTTTCTACAAGAGTTGCGGCCTCCAGATGGCCTGCAAAGAAATAAGGCAAGAGCTCTGAAGCTCAAAGCAGTCATATACTGTCTTATCGATCAAGTTTTATATTGGAAAGACCCCTTGGGGGTGCTTTTGAAATGTATGAATCCACAATAGGCTGACAGGATCATTGTTGAATTTCACAGCAGCCTATGTGGAGGGCATCATTTTTGGAAGACCACGGCCTACAAAATCCTTAGGGATGGGTACTATTGGCCCACCCTATTCACTAATGTATGCAGAAAGGTCAGAGCCTGCATCAAAT
Organism: Picea sitchensis; assembly: GCA_010110895.2. Lineage (NCBI taxonomy): Eukaryota > Viridiplantae > Streptophyta > Pinopsida > Pinales > Pinaceae > Picea > Picea sitchensis. The sequence goes on from SNQJ01S0110727.1 coordinate 122,094, forward strand.
GCCAAAGATTTTCAGGAAAACAACAACTTAAATCTATGTCTTTAAAGCCTTTAGTCGTTTTAGGGCCCTTCCAGCAATTGGGCCTAGATTTTATTGGATAAATCCACCCTGCTTCTAGTGGGCAGCACAGATGGATCCTAACTTCCACGAATTTCTTTACTAAGTGGATAGAAGCTATTCCCACCAGGAGTGCTTCCCACAAGGTGATCATTGGATTCCTAGAAGACCTCATCACAATATTCGGTTGCCCAAACAAGATTGTGACTGATAACGCAACCTCTTTCAAGGTTGAGCCGTTAGCCAAGTTCTGTGAGCAATTCAGGATCAAACTGATTCACTCCACCCCATACTATCCCCAGGGCAATGGTTTAGCAGAGTCCTCCAACAAAAGCCTAATAAGGATCATCAAAAGACTACTGGAGGACAACAAAAAGGCCTGGGATTCAAACTTGAAATTTTCTCTATGGGCCGATCGAGTGACCACAAAGAGATCTATAGGTATCTCCCCTTTCCAATTGGTTTATGGAGCAGAAGTTGTTTTCCCTTCTTAGCTAGCCATTCTTGTAGCAAAGTTCTTCCAGGATTATCAAGAAGAGCCTGATGATATGATCAGAAGAATTCATCAACTGGTAAAGGTCCAGCAGGCCAGAGAGCAAGTAATGAGTAGAATTCAGGACCATCAATAGAATATCAAGCAGGCTTTTGACAAAAAGGCCAAGAAGGAAGAATTTCAGATAGGAGACCTGGTACTGAAATGGGATGCTCCTAAACAAGACAAGGGAAAACACGACAAATTTGAAGCCCTATGGGTCGGGCCCTTCAAAATATCTGAAGTATTTTCAAATAATACCTATAGGTTGCGAGATTTGAAGGATCAAGAAGTTTTCAATGGCCCTGTGAATGGGCATTTTCTAAAAAGATGTTTTTTTTTAGCTGCACATGGCTCATCTGCGGTTGTATATATTGTTTTTCTTTAAGGTTTTAAATAGTGACTCCATAGCCCAACAACAAGGCACTGAAGCTGCAAAAGAGTTCTCGACATCTCGCAGGGGGCATGCCGTCCCCCATGGAGCCTAATGTTAGCACATAATCATGTAAGGGGTGCTCTCCTGAAAGAAGTGTCCCCTTGGACAAAGAAAGAAATTCGGAAAACCCATTTTTCCAAAGTTTAGAGGGTGGGCGCGTCATTTTAATGAGTTGGTAGTTTTGGACGACTGAGATCTGCTCGCCTAGATCTGTGGTTGAGGTTTCATTCCAGAGCCCCCTCGCCATTCTGACTTTAACGGGGGGGGGTCTAGAATTAGGTGCGCATCTCTCAAAGGGTCGAGATCGAGGCACCCAGATCAACGACCCTCAAGCAATTCCAGACCCCCTCTGCCATTCTGCCTTTAATAAAGGGGGGGAGGGGGTTCGGAATGGTGTGGTATTGACGTGGGGCCCCCTTCATGTCATGTCTCCTTTTCTACCGCTTCCTCTCCCGCCATATGTTCTCCACTTGACCGCGTGACAGGGCCCATTCCTTTTGACCCCTCCTCATCCTCCGACATCTGTCCCTTTCCCTTCCATGTCAGTCTCCCATAAATAATGTGTCCCCCATTACCATCATATCCCGTCACCTTCACCCTTTCTTCTTGCCACGTGCCTCACCCTTATTGTTTCCCTGATCACTCCCTTCCCCGTTCCACGTCAAGCACGCCAGATCCTCCACAACCTATCCATTAGACCTTTCAGCTAATCCAAGTGGCGTCATGAGAAGACTTCCACGTCCCAGAGGGAAGAGTTGACCCGGATTGTTCCTGATCCCAAGAAAGCAGCTATTGAAGTTGTTGGAGGTGGTTAAACATCATCTCCGCCATAAATGTAAAGTCCGACAAAGCATTAAAATCATGTCGATTCATCTGCAGGACAATCAAGAGTCTGATTGCATCTGTCATAAGTGCACGATTTTCTAGAGTCTGCATGCGCAGACTGCCAGAAGACATGCAGACGCAATGATTTTAATGCAGCATCTTGTTTTCACTGTGGTTTTTTGTTTTTGTTTTGAGTATATGTAGGCGTTTTCTCCATTTTGTAAATCATCAGTGGTTGAGTTGGGCTTCCGATTGTAAATTTTTAATGAAGCATTGGTTGCTCTGGTTATGTATTGGCACTTGAGACTTCTTGCCTTATGAATGCCAGCTTCTTTCCATCTCTTTGTTTACACTGTGTTAGAACAACTCGGAATTGGAGGATCCAATCGAGTTGCGCTGTTATAGGATGATGTAGGTTGGATCACTGTAATAGTTGCATTGTCTCTAATCAGTTCTTGTATTTTCTCAATGCTGAATGATTTGGAATTGGAGGATCCAGTCAAGTCACCCTTCAGTTGCCCGAAGCTCAGAACCAAGAGGATCTTGCATTTTGAACTTTTCTTCCTCAAGCTGTTGAAAGGCCTGATGCTCGAAGCAATCTTGCTCACTCATCTCACCAAGTCTTCCACCTACTCATTTTACAATCAAATCCTGACGGAAGTTAGATCAAGACCTCTTTGTTCTTTACATACCAGGCCTGGTCCCTGAGTTAGAATGATACCTTCCTGGGTCTCTACCCATTTGATCACCCATTAATTTTATTCGTGACATAAATTGATGGGCGTTGGGCTCTACTCCTGTCCCAATCCAGGAGTGACTTCTAATGCTAACACTCCCAATCTCCACTCTGCGTGCGTGCATGCAACTATTCATATGAGCACAAAAATATGAGCGCGAATAGTGTAGTTTGATTTTGGCTTGGGTTTTTTTTTTTATGTTGTTTTGTTTTGGTTTTATTTTTTATTTTTTGTTTTT
>SNQJ01S0110728.1:17112-28950 GCA_010110895.2 Picea sitchensis
TATATACTTGAACACACCACTTCCTAGTAGTTATGTATAAAGTTGCATTCCCTTTCTTGTCATGTAAATTAATAATAGAAGGATTGATTCTTAGAAATTCTTTAATCACATTAATGATCTTTCCCTTAACAACCATATGAAGTGTAGTCCATCTTTTGTAGCATAAATCTATGGATTATTATGTAGGAGCACTTTAATGACACCAATATGTTCAAGCATAGTAGTGGAATGCAAAGAAATCTTGCTATTGCTTCTTGCAATCTTTATCAACTTTTTATCAACCCCATAAAGTTCATAAACAACGTCCAAATGACCTTGAATAGTAGTTGAATAGAGTAGAGTGACAAATCATTTCTTGTACTAACAGTACAATAGAAATGCGATAATATATGCATAGAGGTAACTTGTTAGCCATCCCCTAAGAAAACTATTATATTACTCTTTTACATTGTCAATTTCAGACCATTCAAAATATAATTGAATTGTTGGATACGCATTGCATCAAATTGACGACAATCTTGAATTCAAAACATCATTGAATCACAGAAAAGAAATTTTCAATTGTCACCATTTTATTATCTATTTTTAAGATCACAGCCAAGCCATACACCAAATTGGTGTATGAGACCCCTTCCACCTAGTGATTTGATTGGTAAAGTCTACGAAGGTAATGAGGATCATTACTTGATTGTTGCTATTTTTTTAGATATAGAGAAAACAACTAGGGTCAAATAAGGACCATCACCATTGACGACTTATGATTTTGGCAATGCTAATGGTCATGATTACTAACCATCACCATAAATTATTATTGGTAACGATAAGTGCCTCTCATTATAAATTTTGAGTGCCTTTGGCCATACTCTCTTTTTGGTGACAAAAACATTTTTTCTGTTTCAATATTGTTGTTAAGAAATGTCAGTATTGTTGTTAAGAAATGGTGAACATCTTGAGTAAGCCTCTCATTATAACTTTTGAGTGCCTTTGGCCATACTCTCTTTTTGGTGACAAAAACCTTTTGTCTGTTTCAGTGTAGTTGTTAAGAAATGGTGAACATCTTTCCTATCAGTGTATATACGAAAAAACAAAACCATCCCACATATCATTATTATTCTTTTAAAACAAAATGACTACATCATATATAGCGACATATCATTATTGTTGTTTTAAAAAAATGACTACACCATATATATAGTAAAATCCATTAAAGGATGATAAAGAAAAGAATAATAAATGCATATAAATTCACCATCTAATCTTTTGGGATGGACAATGTCAGCATGCATTTTGAAACAAAGTCTTGTAGGAAAATAATTTCATTAGAAAACACATCGTGCATATTTACATGAAAATTCCAAGGTGGTCGTGTAGATAAGCACGTATTCATGGCCATTTTCTATTGGGTTCATCGTGGAATTAAACCTTCTAGATTGGAATGGAATGGTCGTGCAATTACATGACTAAATATCTTTTACAAAGCATCTAAATATCAATTTTATAGAGTTTATGATCATTGAAGTTCGACTGAGTGGGCTTCTTATGTATATCCACCTTGTAAGTATTTCGAGACTTAAAGTGAATTTTGGTGGTTAACCATAAAACCACGAGAAGAAAAAATGCCATCAGACGAGCAAATGTGACCAGATAAAGAAATAAAAAAGGATATGGATCATTTTCATTGCAAACCTACTAGCATACCACAAGTTCCTTGAGTTCATACATGCGAGGGCGGTAGAGAGACATGGTGGCCTCGATATCATCACAAGTCAGCCGACGCTTTAATTTTCTAGGTTTAAGATTGCTAAACATGATGGAGCAAGGAACTTTGGAATGGTCCAAACCAATCAAATGATCGATCTCATGAAGTGATACACTCTCAAGATCCATCACAGACTTATCATCCATCACTGCCATTTCCACAGTCCAAACCTTGTCTTTGTCCAGCTGAATTCGTCTGTCCGCATGCGCCACATTTGGAAGAGGGTCATTGAAGGGCCATTTTTGTGAGTGATATCCAACAATGAACTCGATATTTATTTTCACAGCATCAAAGTAATTGGTTTCTCGGAAATCCAATTAAATGACATCGACCCACGATTGGAAGGAGGAAGCCACTACAGACTTAATGTCGTCCCTAGACAGGATGAACGACTCAGCGAAACCAGAGAAGGCTTAGGTCATGACCTTGACATGATTGTGCCCATGTAATTTCTTCAGCACGTCGAATGTTTAGACCGTAAGCTTCTCATCGCTTGCCTGTTCGTTCATGGACAAGATCATAACTTTTATGTTGTACAAAATCATAACTTTTATGGGGTTGTAATATTTTCCTTCATGGGAAGAGGGTTGGAATGTGTCCATGAGCTTTCGTTGTTGGATCCGCATAGTGTCCAAGGTGGCTCTGTCCAAAAATCCAGTGACATAAATATTGGAATTACTCTAGTAATGTCTGAGGGTCGCCTCTAGTGCATTGTTGAACAGGGTTGCAGGTGGTGTGCAGTGTTGGTTGAGACAAGGGAGATATCTTTTCAAATGCTCAAGTCGATTGGGCATATCTCCATTCTTGAAGTTTCTCAATGCATAAAATTGTGAGGGCATGGTTCTTAAAAGCTAATAGACTTTCCTCTGGTTCATGGACCAAATTCTGTTATTTATTTCTTTCTTGTTTCTTGTGGTATGCCACATTCTTTTATGCCCATGATCTTTCATCGTCGTTGGATTTGCAGAGTGTCCAAAGTGGCTCTGTCTAAAATTCTAGTGACAGAAAGACTAGAATTACACTGGTTATCATCCAACAGGGTTGTGGGTGGACTGTGGGGTTGGTTGAGACGTGGAAGATATCCACAGGTCAGAAATATTTTCAAATTCCTTACTCCATTGTGGGAATCTCCTTTCTTGAAGTTTCTCAACACATCTCTCGAGTTGAAGTTTCTCAACACATCTCCTGAGTTGATTGTGGGCATCTACTGCTTCATGGGCATGGACCAAACCATGAATCTATCTTCCGAGTTGATTGTGGGCATATGCTGCTTCATGGGCGTGGACCAGACCATGAATCTATCTCCTTAGATGACTGTGGGAATATGCTGCTTCATGGGCATGGACCACACCATGAATCTATCTCCCGAGTTTATTGTGGGCATTTGTTGCTTCATGGACATGGACCAGACCATGAATCTATTTCTCGAGTTAACTGTTCCCTGGCTCATCAGTGCGGCCACAAAAATAACAAAGATTATCGCAACAATAAAAAAGGCTAATACTCTCGCCATGAAAACTCTTGAACAAAATCGCCAAAAATGCAAAACACATCAGTAATTCAAAACACGATGTCAGAAAGCAAGAAGTAATTTATCTGCCTTCGTGCTTCCCTATTTATAATCGCCAAAAACGAAGCTACCGCTACCATTATGAGACGTTTTTGAATTGACTTATTTGAACTCTCAATGGAATTATAATCTTACATACAACTAAACAACACGATTATCATATTTTCTGAACATTATTATATTTTCATTTTTTGTTATCATATTTTATGAACATTATTATATTTTCATTTTTGGTTCAGTGAAGCAAATTTTAATTTGAGTGTCCTAGTGAATGTGCATGTGCATGTGATTTTTTAGTTGAGTGTCCTAGTGCATGTGATTTTTTAGTTGATTGTCCTAGTGAATGATGATGTCTACTATCACTCCTAGAGTGCCTATATCCCTTGTGGTCATCCTTCCCATCATGAGATTTGGAGGTTTCTACTTATCTTGCACTAGATTCTTGTTTTATGACATAATATTTATTGATTTATCTTTACAACATATCCAGACTCTGTATAAACTAAATATTGATTTGGTATTTCTCCTCCTAAGATTTTATCANGTTGTTAAGAAATGTCAGTATTGTTGTTAAGAAATGGTGAACATCTTGAGTAAGCCTCTCATTATAACTTTTGAGTGCCTTTGGCCATACTCTCTTTTTGGTGACAAAAACATTTTGTCTGTTTCAGTATAGTTGTTAAGAAATGGTGAACATCTTTCCTATCAGTGTATATACGAAAAAACAAAACCATCCCACATATCATTATTATTCTTTTAAAACAAACTGACTACATCATATATAGTGACATATCATTATTGTTGTTTTAAAAAAATGACTACACCATATATATAGTAAAATCCATTAAAGGATGATAAAGAAAAGAATAATAAATGCATATAAATTCACCATCTAATCTTTTGGGATGGACAATGTCAGCATGCATTTTGAAACAAAGTCTTGTAGGAAAATATTTGATTAGAAAACACATCGTGCATATTACATGAAAATTCCAGGGTGGTCGTGCAGATAAGCACGTCTTCATGGCCATTTTCTATTGGGTTCATCGTGGAATTAAAATTTCTCGACTGGAATGGAATGGTCATGCAATTACATGATTAAATATCTTTTACAAAGCATCTAAATATCAGTTTTACAGAGTTTATGATCATTGAAGTTCGACTGAGTGGGCTTCTTATGTATATCCACCCTGTAAGTATTTTGAGACTTAAAATGAATTTTGGTGGTTAACCATAAAACCACGAGAAGAAAAAATGCCATCAGATGAGCAAATGTGATCAAATAAAGAAATAAAAAAGGATATGGATCATTTTCATTGCAAACCTGCTGGCATACCGCAAGTTCCTTGAATTCGGGCATGCGAGGGCGGTAGAGAGACATGGTGGCCTCGATATCATCACAAGTTAGCTGACGCTTTAATTTTCTAGGTTTAAGATTGCTAAACATGATGGAGCAAGGAACTTTGGAATGGTCCAAACCAATCAAATGATCGATCTCATGAAGTGCTACACTCTCAAGATCCATCGCAGACTTATCATCCGTCACTGCCATGTCCACAGTCCAAACCTTGTCATTGTCCACCTGAATTCGTCTGTCCGCATGCGCCACTATTGGAAGAGGGTCATCGAAGGGCCATTTTTGTGAGTGATATCCAACAATGAACTCTATCTTTATTTTCATAGCGTCAAAGTCATTGGTTTCTTATAAATCTAATTGAATGACAACGACCCACGACTGGAAGGAGGAAGCCACTACAGACTTAATGTCGTCCCTGGACAGGATGCACGACTCAACGAAACCGGAGAAGGCTTAGGTCATGACCTTGACATGACTGTGCCCATGTAATTTCTTCGACACGTCGAATCTTTAGACCGTAAGCTGCTCATCGCTTGCCTGTTCGTTCATGGACAGGATCATAACTTTTATGTTGTACAAAATCATAACTTTTATGGGGCTGTAATATTTTCCTTCGTGGGAAGAGGGTTGGAATGTGTCCATGATCTTTCGTTGTTGGATCCACATAGTGTCCAAGGTGGCTCTGTCCAAAAATCCAGTGACATAAATATTGGAATTACTCTAGTAATGTTTGAGGGTTGCCTCTAGTGCGTTGTTGAACAGGGTTGTAGGTGGCATGTAGTGTTGGCCGAGACGAGGGAGATATCTTTTCAAATGCTCGAGTCGATTCGGCATATCTCCATTCTTGAAGTTTCTCAGTGAATAAAATTGTGAGGGCATGGTTCTTAAAAGATAATCGACTTTCCTCTGGCTCATGGACCAAATTTTGTTATTTATTTCTTTCTTGTTTCTTTTGGTATGCCACATTCTTTTATGCCCATGATCTTTCATCATCGTTGGATTTGTAGAGTGTCCAAAGTGGCTCTGTCTAAAATTCTAGTGACAGAAAGACTAGAATTACACTGGTTATCATCTAACAGGGTTGTGGGTGGACTGTGGGGTTGGCCGAGACGTGGAAGATATCCATAGGTCAGAAATCTTTTCAAATTCCTTAGTCCATTGTGGGCATCTCCTTTCTTGAAGTTTCTCAACACATCTCCCGAGTTGAAGTTTCTCAACACATCTCCTTAGTTGACTGTGGGCATCTACTGCTTCATGGGCATGGACCAAACCATGAATCTATCTCCTGAGTTTATTGTGGGCATATGCTACTTCATGGGCATGGACCAAACCATGAATCTATCTCCCGAGATGACTGTGGAAATATGCTGCTTCATGGGCATGGACCGGACCATGAATCTATCTCCCGAGTTTATTGTGGGCATTTGTTGCTTCATGGACATGGACCAAACCATGAATCTATCTCTCGAGTTGATTGTTCCCTGGCTCATCAGTGCGGCCACAAAAATAACAAAGATTATCGCAGCAATAAAAAAGGCTAATACTCTCGCCATGAAAACTCTTGAACAAAATCGCCAAAAATGCAAAACACATCATTAATTCAAAACACGATGTCAGAAAGCAAGAAGTAATTTATCCGCCCTCGTGCTTCCCTATTTATAATCGCCAAAAATGAAGCTACCGCTACCATTATGAGACGTTTTTGAATTGACTTATTTGAACTCTCAATGGAATTATAATCTTCCATACAACTAAACAACACGATTATCATATTTTCTGAACATTATTATATTTTCATTTTTGGTTATCATATTTTCCGAACATTATTATATTTTCATTTTTGGTTCGGTGAAGCAAATTTTAATTTGAGTGTCCTAGTGAATGTGCATGTGCATGTGATTTTTTAGTTGAGTGTCCTAGTGCATGTGCTTTTTTAGTTGATTGTCCTAGTGAATGATGATGCCTACTATCACTCCTAGAGTGCCTATATCCCTTGTGGTCATCCTTCCTATCATGAGATTTGGATGTTTCTACTTATCTTGCACTAGATTCTTGTTTTATGACATAATATTTATTGATTTATCTTTACAACATATCCAGACTCTGTATAAACTAAATATTTATTTGGTATTTCTCCTCCTAAGATTTTATCAACCTTCTATTGTCTATTATGTAACTTTTCACTTCTTTTTGCAAGATTCTCATAGTCTCAACCAACTCCATAGGATCCACCCTACTTCTATGTCCATTAGACTTTGTTTATGCATTTCTAAGGCTTATATGTAAGACCATGGTCTCATCCTCATGCATGTAAGGTACCTAGGAATCCTCCATATATATATTCTTCACATAGGAACCAATTATGTTTTTCTTGTACCTCTGATTCTATAAAAATGTGTATGCAACAATTACTTATTAGAATTATGCATTTTGCAAAATTGTCATTAATTAAGCTACATGTCCTTCTTTGCCTTGATTTTTTTATGAACATTGATACACTAATCAAAAATTTGATCTTTCAAATATATTCTCTTTTAAATTATCTTTCCGATGAATGTACTTATGTCTCATTCTAGTTTTTTGAGCTAAAAGTTACACCCTTTTGAATTTTCCTTTCTTCTCAATTATGTCCTTGTTAATTAACACAATTTGATTAAGAGGCCAACTTATACCCATTGTAGGCTAAATACAATGTAAAATACAAATTTTTTTATATCAAGCATTGATAGTATTTCTGATTGTGAGTACGCAACTCTCATATTTCGGATTTGATGCTCCATCCAACTTTTGTTTCGATCTAGATTTGTCAACTTTGCCCCTTTTGCATTTTCTCCAGACTTGGAATTTTTACCGAAAACGGTTATCTCCCAAAATAAGCTAATTTGGAAAAACCTCTCCAAGACAAGTTGTCTAGATTGATGAGTAGGTAAACTGTCAAGGAAATAGAGTTTTCTAGTTTTGTGATGTGGGGTCCCTTTTCCTCCTCTAAAGATCTCAAAAATCCCCAAAAGTGGTTTGGAATAGTGGATTTGTCCTTGTTTTGGAATTTCAAGTTAAAAATCCTTGGAATTTGGACAAAATCCCAATAGAGTATCTTCATGCATTCATTTTGGACTCACCATAAAAAATTCATCCTTGTCTAGGTCTTGATCATTGAGCACCACTCTAATCTTTAAAAACCACTAATTTGTGCTTTTCAGAAAATTGAATAAAAATTGATCAGTGGACCTAACTAACACTTTTGTAGGTTGTCTCACTACATACATACCCTTTAAATTTCATCTGATTATGAATTGAATTGATCTTGTTCCGGCCAAAATAATTTCTTGGCTCCATTTTTTTTTTTTTTTAATTGTTCTCTTTATCCATGTTTCTCCTTTCCTCTCCTCCTCTTCTCTTCTTTCTTTCTCCTCTCATCTTCTCTTCTCCTTTCTTTGTTTCTCTTCTTCTCTTCTCTTGTCACACCAATAGTTTATTTCTCCATCGATACATCACTTAAACAATATTTTTCTCAACCAATACATCGTTCCAATAATATTTTTATCGGTCAATACTCTCCGCTTTATGACCATGAATTATTTTCTTTGTCGTTGAGAATTATTTTCTTTCTCACCGAGACTCTTCTCTATTTTTTTTCTAAGTCTTTATTTTCTGTATCGAGCCGAAATTTTATCTTTCTAGTCGACATATTAGGCCAAAAAATTATCTTTTCTTCAGTCATTTCACTCACAATTTTTTTTTTCTTCCATCGTTTTGCCCACAAAAAATATTTTTCCTTCCACTATTTTTCCCACTTTTTTCTTTCTTTCGTCATTTCACGACACAAATTTTTTTCTTTCATCATTTTGCCCACAAAATTTATTTTTTCTTTTGTGATTTCACCCACAAAATCATCTTTTCTTCCATTGTTTCATCCACAAAAATTATTCTTTTCTTTCTCCATTTCACCCACAAAATTTATATTTTCTTCCATCATTTCACCCACAAAATTTATTTTTTCTTCCATCATTTCGCCCACAAAAATTATCTTTTCTTCCTCTGTTTCACCCACAAAAAATATTTTTTCCTTTGTTGTTTCGCCCACAAAATTTATCTCTTATTTTGTCATTTTTTCCACAATTGTTTTTTTCTTTCATCGTTTTGCCCACAAAATTGATGTTTTCTTTCTTTGTTTCACCCACAAAAATGATTTTTTTCTTTGTTGATACTCTTCATATCTGCCACAAAAATATTTTTCTTTGTCTATACTCCTTGTATCAACCACAAAAACCTTTTTCCTAGCGATATAGACTATATTGAGAAAACATTATATATTTTCGACACTTAGCCATTTTCTTGAAATTGAGCTTGCGACCATCATGTAAACCAAATAATTGTCTCTTTGAGCCAATTTCAGCCACTTAACAGCCAAATTGTCTCCCATACACAACCAAAATCATCATATAAAATCAAAATTTGGGGCCTTGACCCCAATTTCTCATACTACACAAAACTGATTTTTCACCCAACCTTCACATGGAGTGAAAAAACTGTCATTATGTAGCAGACCCATGCAGGCTTGATGTTGAAACCATGGATTTGATACCACTTTGTATCACACTGTTGGACTCTAAAGATGTCTAAAAACAACCTTAGTTTAACATTAATTTATCAACCCGAGGATTCGTCTTTTATCTCAAAGAGTATCAACAAAGTCTATGTAGATAGCTTGTAGAGGCTAAAATCGGGTAGTGACAGAAAATCTGAATTTATCAACAATCAAGTTCTTCGAACATTCATCAAAGATTCTAAGAATTGAAATCTAAAGTTGTGCAATGGAAATGAACTAATTAATCTATTGAATTCATTTTAAGAGAAGTAATTGAATCTAAATAAAGACTTGCATAAATGACTATTATTATGAATCCAATCGCTGGAAAGAAAAAGGCAAATTACTCTATCTATGGAAAGAAACAAAGATTGTAATCTAATCGAAAAGAGACAACAATCGTACTTTTATTGAAAGGAACAACAACTATATTCTAATGGAAAGGAACAACAATTGTAAACTAAGTAAAAGGAACAACAAATGTAAACTAAGTAAATGTGAACAACAAATGTAAACTAAGTAAATGTGAACTTATGAGGAACTATCACGCATCAAATCTCAGTAATGGGAATTGGAGCAACAATAATCCAATGCTTAAGGAAATATCTATCTCTTGCAATTGACATAAAATCATCAACACAATGATGCATTCATTTAATTTCTGTAAAAGAGAATCAAATCACAAAACATAAATTGAATTGATACAATTACAGGTCAAACAATATCTCCTTCAGACTGGGACCTTGGTCCTTAGAAGCACTTCTATTTGAAATTCAATATATAGAAATGGTAAAACCGCTCAACACTTTTATTAATTTCATAGCTGATACAACATTTTACAAAAACTGCTAACGCATAGCAATTCTAAGTTCTAAGTTCTTGGATGCAATTCTTCTATATCTTTCCAAGATCTATTTACCCCTTATATATTACAATAATCTGGATAAATTAAGCTATCCTAAGGATCGAGAGATCCTTGGGATTGCTTTACTATTATAAAGTTACAATATAAGAAACTCGATCATCTTGAAAACTGCCTTGCGCCATAAAGTCTTCAACCTCCAATAGCTTGCGTATCTTCAAGATTTCTTTTGCTATCTTGGGTTTGACAATATTTAACCAATCATGTAATAAAACCAGACAATTCCAATCATATTTTAGGATCTATGTAATCTAACTTCAACAATAACGCTAAAGAGTATATTATTCATTTTCTATTCTATTTGCTCCTAACTAATCGAAAAGTCATTCAAGATGATATCATGAAATGTGGGAAAAAGGAAGATATTTATACATTTTTCATAACCTAACACACACCCACTACTAAACCAACAAAAAATTTCTCGTTTCCATTAACTAAATGCATAGATGAAATGCAACATGATAAAAATGCACTCAAATCTAATAGGAAAATTGAAAACGTGAATGCACCCAAGTAAGCATACACACAACAACATGATAAAAATGCACTCAAATCTAATAGGAAAATTGAAAACGTGAATGCACCCAAGTAAGCATACACACAACAACATGTAAATACTCAAAAACTTAGAGTAAAATGCACAACAATTAAGCTCATCATTTAACATAAATAAACATAGTGGATAAGAACACTTATCTTTGCAAATATGCAATCAAATACAAAGGACAGATGTTCCACCCAACCATAGGTTTTTTTCTCTAGCTCTCAGTAGTAATTCATCCCAGATATGGGGCTATGAATCCACAAGAATAAGGTGGTTCCTAAGATTGGTTGATTCCCCTCACAACAAACTAATTCCTACAACAATTCCAATCTACTAGCTCTCTTTCCCCTCAACCTGCACAACCCAAGGAATGAGATTCCCTTCTCTTCCATGTAGTCCCTCAGGCTATCCCACTTCCTTCTAGAGATCTAGCACATGTTGGCCAAGACATATATACAAGAATATACAACTACTACAAGAATATACATAACAACAACTCACTTGCTCACTTTACAAATTCCTTGTATAGAATCTTACTCACATGCATACAACCTAATTCTCCATGAAATCACATGTCAAACAAGCTATCTTATGACCACTGTGACTGTCTACTATCTTTTAGTGCTCCACACACATTTCTTCTCTTCTACCTAGCTAAATAAAACTACCTTCTTTCCCCATTCAAATTTCCTTTTACCCATGCAAATTGAATCTCACGTTCCCCAATGTTGATTGTACTCAGTCACATGCTCTCAATAACTATGTGAGGTGACTGTTCACACCAACCCTCTTACATGTATTCGATGATTGGGGCTTTGAAATACTCAAATGGGAAATAAAAGGTTCATACAAAAATAATTTTAGAAAGGTGACTTGGGATTAATAGACTTGAATAATTCCCCCTTGGACCCCTTCTCTTGTGGAAACTTAGAACCCATGACTCCGTCTTTGTCCATCTACAACTGATGATACATTTTATTTTATTAGTTTTCAATGTACATTGTTCACATATTACATAGTTGGGTCTGCGACCATACATCATATTTACAATATACACCACTAAACAATGAATTAAAAATGGGGATGTTATAAACAACA
>SNQJ01S0110729.1:11860-40810 GCA_010110895.2 Picea sitchensis
GTGCTTAAATCAACGGTTCACAATGGATTCCGTACCCCCCCCCGTCCGTTCTGCCTTTAATGGAAGGGGGGGGGTCCGGAATGAGTATTAAAGAGCACGCTAAGATCTGCGGCCCGGAAACGGGCACGTAGATCAACGGTCTAAAAAGGTTTTCGGACCCCCCCTGATGTTCTTCTTTTAACCAAAGGGGGGGGGTCCGGAATTGTTACTTTTATCTGGCGGGCCCCTCGTCATACGTGGAATTATCCTATTGGTCAAGAATTCCTATCTCCATCTGCCATCTGAGAGCCCTCGTCACTCATGGACGTCATCTCCCACTTGTTCCACTTGCTCTCGAGCGTGTCCCATCCCATAACTGTTGTCTGTCCCTGTTGTCAGTACCTTACCCTTTTCACTCATGACCAGCCCCTTAGTGCGACTTTTACCGCCAATCACCAGCCTCCACATCACCCGTCCGTATGTTTTGGGCACCGTCACCTGCCATCTCACCCCCAAGTGGCCCGTTGTCCATTTATTACGGGATAACATACCCGTTATCTTGATGACCTGTCTCCCGCGTCCAACCGACCCCATTTTTAAATAAAAGTATCGTTTTCCCTCATTTTCGTTGTTCACTCGTCGCACCAGAAAACCCGTAGCTTTCTTCTCCGTTACATCTCGTCGCCTTCATCCACAGCCAATCGACCCCACTAACATAGTGTTTATTGCAGGTATTGTTGCAGAGATGGCGCCAAAGCCAAGACAAGCGGAAGGAGAAGAAAATCCTTTTCTTCCTCCTCCTGTCGACCTGGACAAAATCTCATTGGTCGATAAAGACAGATTGATCGCGGATACCATTTGTGACTTCGATTTTTCAGACCTCCAGTCATGGCTCCGGGAGGTGTTCCTGGACCAGAGCGATGAAATTGGACTCTGGGAGTCCACTTTGCCCCTGCACCTTTTTCCCCATATACACCACTTTCCCGAATTCGCCCTCAAATGCCAAGCTCATTATATTCCCAACCAGAGGGCCATCGTCTCTTCATCTGGAGACGTCCTCTTCTTCATCACTCTCGAAGACATTGACCAAATGATGTGAATTCCCCGTGCTGATTCTGTTTCTCCTTTCAACCTAGAAATCCTTACAGAGCTGTCTCAAAAGATGACCTTTCCCCAGAGAGCTCAAATTTTCGAGTTGTTCCTTCCCACCTCCGCTCAATTCCCTTCCACCAATCCACCTTACCCGTCATCCATGTTCTCCACCAAGGGAAACCAGATCATTTCCTCCCTTTGCGCTATGTTAGGATACTATTCCGACCAGTGGGTAGATGAGCCCATTCTGGGTTTTCTCTCCATTTTCTCCACTGATGAAAATCCCACCACACAGTTCGATTTCAGTACCTTCCTGGCCAACAATATTCACGATCAGTTCATGAATTTTGGCACGGAAGGCATGTTCAGATATTCTTCTATATTGTCCTACATGTTTGTTTTCTATCAAGCAGATAAGTTCAGTTTTTCTATGCAGAAAATGGACGTAGATGGAAGGCCTCAGCCAGTCATAGCGTGGACATCTTTGTTGAAGCACAATTCCACAGAGTATAGCTTCAAGGCATTTATTGATCTTTTCTACCACCCTGTGGTAAGCATGTTGAGTGGCAGGCCCGAGCCACAAATAAATGACGAGGTCCAGAGAATCCTACATCTCTCGGACAACACAAAGACAGGGGACTGGTACCTGTATCAAAGCCACACCGAGATCAGAGTTTTCGGGTGCGAATTGGCACCTTACAAACTACCCCAATATGTGCCGGTAAGAATCTTTGCGTTAGAGTATATAAGGCAGATCATGAATTTAAATGACATTCATTTTGTTTCCCTGAAGAAGAAGCAGCAATTGAGAATCAAGGGGCAGATTGGCTCTTTCATCTGCAATAGTCGAGGCGCCGGGGAAGAAGCTTACAAAATATTGAAAGAAATGAAATTCTTTACGAGTTTCCCATGGCACTATGATCCATGCGGGATCATTTCAGAAATGCGGGTGAAAAACAAAAACATCCCGTACGTTCATGAGTCCAAGCCTGAAATTGAAAAATTCGTCAACCAGACTGTGTGGATGCCTGACACCTTGGTTGAAGTGGAACAGCAGGTTCCCCCGACAACTATGCAACCAACTACCACGCCACAGGTCCCTAAGGAAAAAAGGCCTCGACAAGAGTCATCTCCGCCTGTAACGGAGCTATCATCAGAAGAGTTCTAGATGCACACTAAGAGGCCAAAGATAGTTTCAACGCCTGGCACGACAGTAGAACAAGAAGCCCCACCTACCACAGTAACTACCACAGTAATTAAGCCGGTAATTCCACCTTTTGGTTTGACCCTTTATCAGGGCATCACCCCAGCAGTACTGAAGAAATCCACAGACTCTCCCCTGAACACTCAGCCAGGCAAGACTGGGCCCAAATTGAGCATCTTCGAGAAGTACGAGTTGATCAAGAAGAAGAATCAAACCCTTACCAGCAGTACTTATGCTCAGTTTCGGAAACAAATGTCGACTGCGCAGCATAGACTGTTGTCCGCATTCGACACAGAAAAGGGAAGGATGCACATGGCCTTCCTCCATGCACAGGTTTCGGATCCCAAGGTGATCTCGGACTATAAGAGGGCCACCTTCGAATTTCAAGCAAAGGACGTGCACCCAGCAGATCAGATGGATCTGCACAAACAGACAGGTGAGATAGTTTTCCATACATTGGCACATGCTTCTGCTTCAGCAGCCAAATTTCAGGTGTCGCTCAATAATGCTCAAATGCAGCTCAAGATGGAAAAAATATCATCCTTTGCAAAGGACAATAGAATTAAGACTTTGGAGGAGCTGGTCCTCAGGATCGACTATGATCCTGCGAACTTCAAAGCTACAGAAGAGATGATAAAGAAGAAGAATGTAGATATCGCCTCCTTGAGGAAACAGTTGAAGCTTCCTCCTACAGAAGACTCACAGACGAGGGAGATAGCAGAAAAAGAAGGCGAGAAGGACGAAATGCTTAAGATGCTCATGGAGCAGAACGCTCAGCTCAAAGAAATGGAAGCAGATATGGAGAAACTGCTAAAGCAGAAAGAGCAGCTGAAGTCTATGGAATCCATTCCATTGACCGCTATCCCAATCTCAGGGATAATCACAACAACAGTAACAGCAATCCCATCCGCAACACCAGTGACACCACAGGAAGGGACAACCGATCTCGCCAAATCCATGGAGAAAATGAACCTGCAAGAGAGAGAAATCAGTAGGCTGAAGAAGGAAGTTGAGAACCTATAGGAACTCAAAACTTCTTTCCAAACCAGCCTATCCAAAGAAAGGCAGGTAAATGAGCATCTCAGGAAGGAACTACAGCAACTCCAAAAGGAAACAGTGGAAGGGAAGACTTTGGCTGAAGTCAAAGAAAATGTATGGACAGACATCACAAAGTCCATAAATGAGATCTTGCCCATGATCCAAATCATGTTTGAGCAGAACGAGTTGGTCCAGAGGAGTAAACAGGCTATGGAGAAGATCAGAGTAGAGTTGGGAGATAGACCAACTCAGGCAAATGATATAATCAAATTCCTAAATTCCAAGACCAGAGAAGAGCTAGAAGAGTTGAAGATAGAGGACAGAACTGAGACCATCCTTGAGGTCAAAAGGGTTTTGACCAAGAGAAGTCTAATGCTTCAGCTGGAAGAAAAGGTGCAGGTCATGGATCAGGGGGTACAAAGATTCTTCAGCAAGATCGAAGCTCTCCAGAAGAAGGGTCTCCCCAGTCTGAAGGTTATTAATGATAAACTGATGACACTCCCCGATTACAAAAAGAGACTGTCCGAAGTATCTAAGGACAGCTCAAAGTTTGCTGGCATACAAGGGAGTATCACCGGCAAAGAATTCATGGATGCTCTTCAGTTGGACATCAGTATCCAACACGAGATTCGATACATTTTCCTCACTAAGCCCACATTCGCTAAATATACAGAAATGGACGAAGTGTATCGGAGATTGCTCAAAGTCACTGTGCCTAGTCACCTCAGATGGGAGGAACTCTGCGATCTGCTCGATTAGCAGATGAGTTGTCTAGGTCCAGACACCTGTCCAGTCAGAAGAGGTTGCACAGGAACCTCGCCAACGGCCTACCACAGAAATTCCGCATGCAGTTGTACCAAGTCATCAAGCAGTTTTGATTAGTTAAATTAGTTAGACTAAAAATAGAATGAGCACGTCGTGATCAGTTATGAAAGGAACGTTTGTAATTTGAATTATAAATGCTTCACCTTTCGAAGTATTGAGGTTGTTGATCTTTACACCCTGACGCTATCAGACTGTAACATTTTTTAAGAGATCTGCCATTAATAAAAGGAGGCACTTTTACAGGATTCTTGCGTGTATTCACTGGTGACGTTTATTCTCTAAGTTCTATGTTATTCTTGCTTTGTGATCATATTGTTTTCTGAAACTAATCTTTAAAGGTAACATATGTTGCAGGATTTATCTTTGATACCCTGTTTCCGACTTTAAAGATTTTAATGTTTATCTTCTGATGTTTTCAATTACGGAATTCTTAATTGCTTCTTAGTTGAATTTATCTTTCTCATCTTTTCTTTTGTCGATCATTTAAACTATTAAAGATCCAGTGAGTATATTATCTCGCCCTGTGGAAGTATTCCTTTGCGTTTCTGGTTTGTATCTCATATTGATTATAACACAGACCCCATAGCCCAATGGAGGTGTAGACTGTCTCGACCGATTCAAAAACACTTTGACAACAAAACCTACAGATTTCTTTACCTAGCCTAACATCTAAATTGAAAACATAGCTAAATCATATAGAGAGATCCCTCTCTGAAGCTGGAAGGGCTAGATTCCCAGCTTTAAAAATCGGTTGGATAAAGTTACATTTGTAGATTTCTTCTGATTCAACCTCTAGGAAATTTACCAAGTGCTAACAGGACTCAAGGGTTAACTCCCACATTCTTTCTCGTATCCAATGGTCACAACAGACCTTGGCTCTTCCCGAACAGATCTTGTTCGTTTGCCTTCCTTACAAAGGATCTTCCCTTTCAATACTTGGATATCCCTATCCTTCCTGAGCTTTGTTAGTTTTGAAAGGCTTAAGAGCTTTGCGCTCTTTCTCTTGAACTTAACACTTGGAAGAATTCTTCCATGCACCCCTTGTGCTCATTCATAAAGTCTAGAACTTAAGAGGTTCTTGACCTTTCCCCGCCTCATAGAGACTCTATGCATATCCGCACTACCTCTCCTGAGCTTAACAGACTCCGTCCTCCCGGAGACTCAGGGCAACTGGGAGTGTCGGCGTGCACCTGTGAAAACCATGGCCAAGGTCGATGAACTCACAGTTCGTGGCTCTAGCTTAAACCACCACAGGGCTCAAGCATTTACGAGTAAAAGTCATGTCTAAACCATATAATTTTCTCCTCTTGTTGTGTCTCTCCTCTTGTTGTGTCTATGTATGTACATTACCTTCGTTCTTTTTTGGAAGGTTTTCCAACCCATATTGTTCCTTCTGACAGAAGGAAGCTCGGGTCTGCAGGTCTCTGTGGTACTTTGGGCTGACATTCTGCAACTAGACCATGCTCCCATTCATGGGGGTGGTTGATGATTCAACCATTGGTCCTTTTCTTCATTAACTGATTTCTTTCCTCTAGAGATATCATGGCTCGTACTTCAAGGCTTCACCCCCCAAGAGTCAGTTATGGTCAATTTAACAATAATACATTTACATCGTTCACATGCCTTAGCATGGTAATCCTATTTTATGATTAATTACAAGCTGGGGGAAACATGGGTGTTACAACCTACCTATCCTGTACAGGAATCAAACCCGTTTTTTTCACATGGAAAAGATGATGTCAAGCTTGTTGCCTTTGCAGGATGTTCTTGTAGAAGAAAACTGCAGGTAGGTGTAGAAGGGCTAGGTATGGTACAACGGTAACTAAGCTGCAACAAAATTGCACATGATTTCCAGGCATTATCCATCTTTGTCGGTGACATATTTCAGTAAGTTATAAAGAAAAAAGTTCCAGTACCTGGAATGCAAATCCTGGGTATTTCTAGGACCTATTATTGCACTTTTCAGGGTTGAAATCCTGCACTCGCAATTGGACCTGCAATTCTGTCATTCATCATTGATGAGTAAGTTTCAATACCATAGTTTCATTTGTATTCGTTCTTTATTGTTTACTATTTACAATTTTCAAATAAGAATGTTTAGGTATTTATTCGTCACTCCTATGCTGCAGACTTTCCATAGAGGTTGGCATATCTTTCCCTCCTGCTCTTAAATTTTTCTCCAATTTTTTCTCCAAACTCTGAACCATATATATGCCAATGTTGTGTGCACAACTCCGGCTGTCATTTTCTCTAGCACTACAAATATCGGTCCTTTACCTTATGTGACGAAGTGGAGATCTAACACCTCCATTGAATAAGGAAATTATTTAGCCTTCCCACCATTCCCTCGATGATATTCCCACCTTGCCCGGGAATGAGTACCTACATGCCTTTGCAAAATGTTCTTGTAGAAGAAAAAGATGTTGATATGGTGCTAGCAAGAGTAATTTTCCATGGATTGCAAATTGTAATATTCAATCTCTATGCCGCTCCACGTGCAACATTGCCAACATAATGGATGTTTTTTTCAAATGAATTACACCATTTACATCTGAACGAAACCATTATCATTCTAGGAGACTTCGGTGTTGACATGCTACAAAATAGTGCCATAACAAAAGAATTGGAAAACTACATGTGCAATTACAATCTCCACTTTCTTTGGTTAAGATAAAGCATGTACAAAATGCATTTATTGACCATGTATGGTCAAATGTACCCATATCACAATACACCCTCTTTATCTTATACACAAACTGGTGTGACCATGATACAATTTGTCTTGTACTTGAATTATGAAATATACATCAAACATATTACAAAATCATATTTCCATGTCTCAAAGCATATCTGGATACTTTGTTGCACAAAACCAAATCATTCAGCTAGGATCATCCAACTTCTTAATATTTTATGGCTTGTAATATATTTTGTCCAAGAAAAATTATATATAACCACAACCATGGATCAAGAAAAACAAAGGTTCATGCTTCTAACTCTATCTTTTATTCTATTCCTTTGATTCTCATTTACTGTATGTACATATTACTTGTTTTCCCTTACATACCAACTTACATTCATGTTCATTGTATTTTGTGCGTTCCCACATTGAAACAAACAGAATAACTCGAGAAGACGAAGGACTCTTAACCACAAATGTAGAAGAGGAGATACAAAGGTGCATGCTTCTAATCTTATTTCATATTCCATTGTTTTTTATTTCATTTATTGTCTGTATATTTATTCTACTACTTTGCACCTAATTTATTGTATGTAGATACTACATATCTTCCTACATAATAATTTATCTTCATGTCAACTGTATTTTCTGTGCTGCTACATTGAAATAAATAGAACTGTATTTTTTTTTTACATGTCTTTATACATACCAACTTACCTTCATGTCCATTGTATTTTCTGCATTGTTACATTGAAAGAAACAGATTAGTTGAACAAGAGTATGCAATCTTATATGCCACAACAGAGGAAGCTGAAGTACAATCTTCGCAAAGGTATACCAATAGTGATAGTAAATCAAACACACAACACGAGTAGGTGGATAAAATATTGCACTAGAAAACGATGATTTGGCAACAATGGGCCTTTGTTGAGACTTCTCGCTTACGAAAATTTCCCTCCCCTTTTCCATTTTTCCACTCTCTATTATCCTTTTTTTTCTCTCTTCTATACTTAACCAAATTCCCCTTTCTTTTTCCCCTCTATTTTCCCTTTCTGGTTACTTTACTTAGTCATTTTTTCGAAAATGTCTAGGTGTGCGGGTTGGCAAACTCACGGGTTCACATTTCTACTCATGCTTCTATATCATGAGTCTGACCAACCGCTTCCTCATTCCATACTTAGCCACTTTTTCGATCTCGGGTTCCCGGGCTGGAGGGCTCAAAATTGCGCTTCTATTGTTATGTGTCCTGCAAACAGCACCTGGAGTTTTGCGATATACAAATTGACAAACAGACTCCCGGATTGGCGGGCCGAAGATTGTGCTTCTATTGTTATGTGACCTACAAACAGCTTCCGTAGTTCCGTGATATACAGATTGACCGCCAGACCTCCCCATCATGGCATGTTCCATGTTACACATTTTTGCACTCAAAATTTCCAAGACATGCAATTTGATCGTCGGGTCCTCACGTTTCCTGAGTATCCCTTGACACCCTATTTCATACTCCATCCCCTTCGAGCCTGTATGTGACATCCAGAACAATTATGAAAAATATACAATGCATATGCTTATTTAATCGTTCTGATGTTCATGTACACATGCTTGCATAAAAAAAAATTGGATGAGTGACATGGGCATGAGTAGTCAATCATCGCAAACATCAACAGAATGACAAGGACAAAAGTGAAGATTCATACATTGTACTCTTGCTATGTTTACCAAACAAATATCCTGAGTTATTTATTCATCTATGCCATGATAAATATGTCGATGTCATCTGCAACACATGCTTTGCAGTTCACAAGAAGTATCGATGAGCGCAAGTGAAACGCCCAACATAGTGCAAGCTCCGCAGACTAAGAGGTATGGTTACAAAACTCTGACCTGCATACTTCATCCAAATTGTGCATCTACTTGTACATTTTTGCCAAAAAGAAAAATGATACAAACTACCATTCACATTACTTTTTCTGTTCAAAAAATGTCACCAGGTATAAACTTATAACACCCAATATACTATCGATAGAAGGCTTGAACAATCGTCGAATTGGACAAGCGTTCGCCGGGGACATAATGGTCATGTATAACACCTACTTAGACAAGGAAAACAAAACTAGATGCATTGTGCATGCTAACATGACAGACAAGGAAGCCATGATGACAGTCACACTGGATATCCCTACACAACTTGTCCATAAACATGCAAAAAAGATCTTTCCAGGTAATGGGATATCCATTACAAATTTTAATATATTTCCGAAAATAGTATATGACCGTGGTGATTGTGATCGGATTAAAGTATTGTGGAAAAACTTCCCACGATTTGTTCAGAATATCGTTTTTTACCGGACACAACAATCAGCCAACTTGCACAGAGCAACAACACTTACCCAATCAAAACCATTGGTGTAGTTGTCACAGTCGTGAGAAAAGTTGGCTCGCAACACATTCTCCATATAAAAGATGGAGAGTCAAACAAAGACAAGGCAATGGTACCGTTCTCCATATCCAGTTTTGTCCTTTACTTTCACATGCTCATATATCTCAGTTATGTTACACAACTATTACATTGTTCCATGTTGCAGCTACAATTGTTCGACACCTATTCAAATTTATTTTCCTCAATGGAACAACAATTGCATAAAGGGAAATTTCCACTTATGCTCTTCAAAAATATAACAAAGAAAAGAGATATTAAATAAAGGATCTTTTGCACAACCCAAGCAACATTTGTAACAGAATTGTGAACAGACATAGGACAGGATCTCAAGAAACTAACTAGCTCGACAATTGTTGTGCGTATACATCTACAATTCCATCCACACTTTGCTCATAAAAATTGCCTTGAACAATTTTGTGCAGGCTTTTTGTTGTACACTTCTATATTATATTGTTCAATATATTAACTACTATGCTCACGTGCGCAGGTTGAGGGTGTTTTGGTTGCATCGAATGCGTACTCGACCCCCTTCGAGCCTGTATGTGCCAAATGCAACTCTCTTGGTTCTGCCTTTGCTTTCATAAATGATGGCACGATTGATTGCCTATGATGCAGTAAAAAATGCCCTTACATATATAGACATTGCCTCAACGATGCCATCTGAACCCTCAGAAACACAATTGTACATTATACAATTAGACAACATGTATTACAAGTTGTTCTTCCTAGGTTGGCAGAATTTCCATATGAAATATACCTACAAAAAAAGGCAAGCAGTGTCTAAATGTTACACAACTTTTGCATCCATAGAAAATTTACATTAAATGAGGACAATGCCATACTACATATCGGCTGAACCAAAAAAAAAAAAAATCATATCAAGCATTGACAAGAAATGAAACAATCTCATCTGTATATGTCCATGCTACCCAATGAGGATATGAATAGAGTTTTGCAGTGCCATGGCAAATTGAACTAGAAGCGCATAAGATTATTCAGTCCATGAATGAGAAGCATGAGGAAAGACCTCATACAAAGTATCCAACTGTGAATAAATCAGGTCCATCCTTTGAGTCGTCAAAATGGCTTGCTCCTCTGAACAGAACCATCAAGTATTTTCAATAATATTGCAAATTTGGCATTGTTCGAACTCCATTAAGTTAAATGCTGACACTCTTTTCCAGAACTAGTAATGTTAGAATATTGTCATGTCAATGTGATCTTGGTTCATAGTAATATCAAAAGCAAATGTTCATAGTGATCTTGGTTCATAGTAATATTGTAATCGACAAATTCCTTGGTGCCCATTGGGGATTTGGTTATAGATGGGATACAATGCCCAATCTCCATTGATTTTTTCATGTCTTGTGTTTGGCAGACTTTTGTTCATGTACTTTTGTACTGTAGTTCAAGGTTCTCATGGGCCCGGTTTTTGAATTATGGCTAGATGATAGATTCAGGATCTTAGCATTTTTTCTATGATATTAAAGAATATACAAGACCTACTTTGTGTTTTAATGTAAGCTCTGTGAAGCAAATGCAATATGTAGTTCATTTTAGCACTTTTACTTGATCGATGAAATTACCAAAATTCTTCTTCAGAAATATTTTGAAATAAAAGGATATATGCTAGGTGAAGTCCAATGGGACCATGATATCAACCACATAAAATTAAAATTAAAATTCGTCGTTATTATACTTACGGTGAAGTTGACAGTACAATAATTTTACTTGAACAAACCTCCATTTATTTTTATGTAGCTTTTTTATGCTTCTCTTATGCAAACACATCCTGGAAAGTATAACCATGATTCACTTTCTCTATTCCTTGATTGAAGAGCATGTTCACCTGTCTAATGCACTTCATAGTTACTGTTAAGACCATCAATGGGGATTTGTTCAGACCAATTCCCATCCGAAAATTTCCCTCCCCTTTCTTTTTCCCCTCTACTTTCCTTTTCTGGTTACTTAGTCATTTTTCGGAAAATGTCTAAGTGCGTGGGTTGGTGGATTCACGGGTTCATATTTCCACTGATGCTTTTATATCATGAGTCTGACCGACTGCTTCCCCTTTCCATACTAAGTAACTTTTTCAATACCGGGTTCCCGACCAAGTGGGCTCAACATTTCGCTTCCATTGTTCTTCCCCCTGCAAACAACACCCGGACTTCCTCAATATACAAATTGACAACCAAATTCCCCTTTCTTTTTCTCCTCTACTTTCCTTTTATGGTTACTTAGTCGTTTTTCCAAATATGTCTCATGCTTTTATATCACAAGTTCGACCAACCTCTTCCTCATTCCATACTTGGCCACTTTTTCCATCGCCGGTTCCCAGGAAGGCTTGCTCAACATTGCACTTCCATTGTTCTGGGACCTGCAAACAACACCCGGAGTTCCGTGATATACAAATTGACTGTCGAAGTCCGTCATCATGCCATGTTGTGTGTTACACATTTTGCAGTCAAAAATTTGGAGACATGCAATTTGACCATTGGACCCTCACATCTCTTGAGTATAACTTGTGACCCTGTTTTGAAGCTCGACCGACCGCTTTCCATACTTGGCCATTTCTTGGAATCTCTTTCACGGGTCGTCGAGTTGGCGGGTTGACGAAATTTCCAATCCTTAATCGCCCTTCACCATCCCTTCCACCTTCGCACTTCTTTCTAGATATGCAATTATTAAGCTTTAATGCTAACAACTCATAATGCAGGAATCATAAAGATTATCATTAATGTCTGAAAGGCTGGAGGAGATCTGCCATTAATACAAATTAAACCAAGATTTGTGGAGGGTTATATTATCCCTTCCGATTGTTCGTTTCAAGCATCATGGAATCTCTTTCGCGCATCGTCCAGTTGGTGGCTTCACGAAATCTCCAATCCTTAATCGCTCTTCGTCCTCCCCACCACCTTCGCATTTTTTTCTAAGTATGCAATTAGTAAGATTTAATGGTAACAACTCATTATGCACAAACCGTAGAAATTGTCATTAATCAGCGAAAGGCTCGAGGAGATCTCCCGTTGATATGCATTAAAACAAGATTTGTGGAGGGTTATATTATCCCTTCTGAGTGTTCATTTCAAACATCATCTGGAGCAAACAAACATTCTCGTCAACTTATGGCAACATCTCGACAGCAGTTCTGTCTAGATACAGTAAACACCTTTGGGCATGATGACCAGAACTTCCAATGGTCCAGGGCATATTCTTACCACTCATCTCCTTCCTCCCAGAAGCAAGTAAGGAGATGGTCCCTTGGTGCACTGAGAGATATATTTCAAGCCAAATAATTCCAAGGCAACCCCCCAGGCGTTGATGGTCGGTACAGAGGTGTATGCGGTCGATTTTGATCCGGACAAAGATGATCTGATGGATGATGATACATCGATGGATTATGGTAATGCAGACGTTGTCCCACTCTTGTGCCCAAATTGAAATCCACCATAATGGGGGGCACTTCCCAGCTCGACGATAGCAGCCCTAACAAGACCAAAGGAAGGGGTTTCAGAAAAGAAACCGATGCTGGAAGCAATAGCCGCTTTGCAGCTCGAGATTTTGAGTCTCTCGACTCAGATGGTGGTCCTCTCCCTCAGAGATGTATCCTTTCCTTCCATTTTTAGGGTTTTGGATTGGATTTGGATTTTTCCCTTGTGTAGGTTGTGTCCCTAAAGTCTTTGACTGTAAGGAGATGGTCTCTTGGTGCGCCAAGAGATATATTTCAAGCCAAAGAATTATTCAATTGTGGGACCACTCACCTATTCTCTGGAGATCCAATTAACATCTTATGGGGTCAGGACCAGAACTCCCAGTGTTGCAAGGCATATTCCTACTACTCATCCCCTTCCGCCCAGAACGAAGTAATTTGGACCTTTGGAATTTCTCGTGAAGTCTTTGCCCGTAAGGAGGTGGTCTCTTGGTCCCCTTCCGCCCAAAATGAAGTAATTTGGACCTCTGTAATTTCTCGTGCAGGATGTGTCCCTGAAGTCTTTGACTATAAAGAGGTGGTCTCTTTGTGCGCTGAGAGACCTATTTCAAGCCAAAGAATTATTCCACTGTAGAACCACTCTCCTATTTCTTCATCACCTCAGGTCTTTCACAAGATGTTGAGATTGTCGCAGCCAACATTGACCTTCAGAGGAGAATATTGCAAGGAATTCCTAAAAAAACATGATAATCAGTTTTGTATGCATGTTCAAGAGCTTGTCGATGCTTCCTGCATGTTGTCGCACTAGATGAACAACACATAATTGTATGCATGTTTTTTTTTGTAACTCCTCTACCTGTATTTATGACAAGTATGTTCAATGCTTCGGTGCAAAGAACTCAGTCCAATGTCTATGGATAAATATATATTACCCATTATTTTCTTATAGATTTACTCTTAAAAAATTGCCTTGGAATATTAGTTGATGCTTCTTTGCTAGATTTAACACTTCTTCTCATTTGCATGGTTCGATAGTCTCGTAATTCTTAAATATTGTATTGACTCAAGTAGTTTGATCAAATATGAAGAATTTAACAATTATATGACAATGCATTATGTTGATCACATGAGGCTTTTATGGAAACATAAATGAATTTCACATAGTTTCAAACCAACATTCAATTCCATTTGTAATGTAGATAGAACATAGCAACACTAATTCATGATGTGGGAGTTGGGGCCCCATCACAAATGGGGCTATGAAATCAACCGCAATATTAAAATTCAGGTTCGTTGTTGTTATACTTTCGGTCAAGTTGATAGTATAATAAGTTTATTTCTAGATATGCAATTATTAAGCTTTAATGCTAACAACTCATCATGCAGGAAGTTTAATACTTAAAATAATATTTCAAGGCATTAAACAATGTATCAAAAACACAATTACTCCCACAGGTTGCAATAAAAACATCTTCAACAAAGCATTGGTTGATGCACCCTAGTCGCCTGAAATGACCAATGGCACAATCTAGCATTGCACAGGTCGTAACTCTTCTTCTTAGCATTGACAGGTTTATTCAGTGCAACGGTGTTCTCCTTAGCTGTTGGTTTATCATCCTCAATGGTAGCTTCAACCAACACCTGTAAATTTCTTTGGCCTGCCTCATCTTGAAAGTGTTTCAACTCTGCCTTTAACTTCCTGTTCTGAGACTGGAAGCCTATGTTCTGTCTGTAAAGATTCTTCAGTTGTTTTTGAAGGGGTAGAGAATTTCTCGCTGCAAACCTTGCCAAGTAAAGGGTATGATTGTAGCCAACCATGAGCTCTTCCATATGAGCCAAGTGGACCTTGTCTTCTGCTTTAAGACGAGTTATTTCTTTTCTTGCATCTCTAAGCTTCTTGATAAGTATTTTGTAGGTCTGACTGTCAGGAGGGATAGTGGCATGCTCAGTCTTAATAAGCTTTTCCACAGACTCCTCTTCCTCCTACATGGGAAGTGTCTTGTCTACCTCATCAGGTTCCTTGTTGGCTCTACTTTTATTCTTCTTTCTCTACACAGGGGTTTCATCTTTTCTTACCACAGGCTTCTTAATGCCTTTCTCAGAGGTTTCATCTTTTCTCTCCAAAGGTCTTTTAGTACCTTTACCCTTATGTATAGGGATTTTTTGTTTTCCTTCAGTAGACTGAAAGCTACCTTTAACCTTCTTCCTCTGAGTAAAGGTTTCTGATTTCTCCTCTACATACTTTTTAATGATTTTTCCCTTCCTATTTAGAACAGGGGTTTTTGGAAAAGGATGTTCTTGGAAAACCTCCTTAGGAATTGATGACCTTATGAAAGGTATTTTACCCTTTATTTCAACTGTTAGAGGAGAAGAGGGAAAGAGAAGCTTATTCCCTTTCTTGGATGTAACTTTGGTAGAAGAAGGCATCTCTTCTAACCCTGGTGGAGGAGGTGGTGAAAAATATCTGTGTGGAGAAGGACAAACTTCCTCCTCGACTTCCATGGCCTGCTTGTTGATCTTCGAAACTTGAACAGAGGCTCGGCCCTTTTTCTTCCTACTAGTCCTTGCTTTAGTGGAACTGGTGGGAGACAAAGGACCTGCAATCTGTGATTGAGGAGTAGATTCTAGATTCATCTTGGAGTGAGAAGTAACCACAAAATGCTCCCATGAAATCTCTTTCTTTCACAATTCCTTAGAGACTAACAATCTATTCAATCCAGAGTGGAAAAGGCTAGAATCCCAATCCTTAGATTTGGCTTGAACCCTATCTGACATTTTACCTATGCTTCTTAACAAGTAATAGGGAATATTCATCTCAACCTTACATGTAAAATGTAGCAACAGTCTTACATGGTAATGGTACAATGTGTTAAATCTCCCTTCACATGTAAAATATCTATGTATGATCTTCAATAATCTGTCAAATTGTTCAACCAATTGACTTCTTAGCATACTCTTAGACTACTCATTGGCTTGATATTCAAGTTTAAAAATATATTTTGCATAGGTTGAACTCAAAACCATGGCCTTGAACCACTTTTCACTTGTAATGGGGATCCCTATTGCAGCTGAGATAGAGGCTTCAGTTACCTCAAATTCCAAATCCCCAACTTTGGTTTTTCTGCCATCAAAATGTAATGCAAACTCTTTTTCTACCTCTTGGTGGCCTCTCTGCATGTTCTGACAGAAAGAGAGACACCCTACTCTCTGAAAGGCCTCTCTAGCAATGGGCTCTATATCAAAAAGATGCATGTCCACTGGTTATGTCCTAACTATCTTGCCTCCTTTGTGTGCCTTCTTCGATTGAGGGGTCTCCATGGCTCAGAATGAGGGCTCTTGAAAGGCTCAAAAGATGGTAATCATCAGGAAGGATTTGAATAGGGTTTCAAATATACAAGGCTAACCCTTTGCAACTGAGTAAAACGCTTGATTTCGAGATGAAAGGAGGCAGGGGAAGCAGCGAGAGGTCAAGCAACACATTTGGGTAGCACAACGCATATGCGGATGATAGGCTATTTACAGGCTTGCGATCTGAATGACTGAGGCATGCAACAATAAACTGACTTAGACCCAGGCAATGAAGATACGGGTCTGGAAAAGAAAGAAGACCAAGCTATCATGCAAAGACGAGCCTCCTACGATTGTGCAAACTTGGCCAACCAAAACCCGAGCACAAATTTCTTTTGAAAATTAATATGCAGAGGGGGGGGCAACACGGGATACCTGTGTAGTAGACACCTGTTGGAATCTTCAATGAAATCTCAGGGTGATATTGTGAAAACTTGGGCCCTTGAACCCACTTCAGTCTTGAGCTTGGTTGCCTTGTTGTCACCTGATTAGAACTTGTGAATTTGCACAGCGCACCACTGTTGAGCCTTTCAAAAATATAAACCATTACAAGGCTCGTAAATGCAAGATATGGTAAGCATATTTAACTAACTACTGGCACTAAAAACAAGGGACATGGCATCAATCGTGGAAATCATGACTTTAGGTGGAAGTATGACGAACTAGATAGGCGCTACAGAACTGCCTGATGAGTAGGCAACGCATCCACTTCAAAATGTGATTGGATAGGTAAGCGAGGACATTGAGGTATGCATATGAGGTCATGAGTGAGGAGAGAAGAGTCTCACATCACTCTAGTCATGGGAGGGATCGACCTAGGGACAAGTCATGAAGGGAACCAAAAAGAATAAATCATGAGCTAAAAGGGTTCAAGGATCAAAAATCAAATTGAGGATCAAAACATGAGCTATGACTCAAAAGTTTAGTCATCCAAGAGGTCCTAACAAACATAAATTTAAAGGGATGAAACTTTTTCAAAAAAATTAAAATATAAGGCTTTAAAAAATGAAAAAAACAAACTAAAATACCCAAGGCAATTTAGTGTGATAACATTGGCTCCACAGGGGATGGCATGCCCCCCCTGCGAGCTACCAAGAATGAGTAGATTTAGTACCTTATCCTAGGGCTATGGGATCAGTTATTGAAGCAAAAAATAAAAAGAAAATGATATTTACAATGAGATGAAGAACCACTCAAGGCTCAAGCAAAGTACTTTTTCAGGAAATGCCCATTGACAAGGCCACCAAAAACCTCTTCATCCTCCATATTCTGCAACTTGAAAGTGTTATTAGATAATACCTCAGAGATTTTGAAAGGACCGACCCATAAAGCTTCAAATTTACCATGCTTTCCTTTATCTTGTCTCGATGCATCCCACTTGAGCACCAGATCGCCCAATTGAAAATCCTCTTTGTTCACATTTTTGTCAAAAGCCTGCTTGATCTTCAGTTGATGGTTAGTTGCCTTGTCTACAATCTGCTCCCGAGTCTGCTGCACTTCAACCAGCTATTGAATCCTTCTAATCATATGATTAGGTTCCCCTTGATAATCTTGGAAGAATTTGTCCACAGGTAAGAAAAGCTAAGAAGGAAAAACAGCCTCAACTTCATATACCAGCTGGAAAGGGGAAAGTCCCAAGGACCTTTTCACTGTCACTCTGTCAGCCCATAGAGAAAATTTGAGTTTTGAATCCCATGCCTTTTTGTTATCCTCTAACAGCTTTTTAATGATCTTTATAATGCTTTTGTTTGAGGATTCTGCAAGCATGTTTCCCTGCGGATAGTAAGGGGAAGAATGAATCAAAGTGATCCCAAACTATTCACAGAACTGAATTAATGGTTCAGCCTTGAATGATGCAGCATTATCAGTGACGATTATGTCAGGACACCCAAACCTTGCTATGATGTCTTTCAAGAAACCAATGATCACTTTATGTGAATCATTCCTTGTGGGAATAGATTCGATCCATTTTGTAAAGTAATATGTAGCAGTCAAGATCCATCTATGTTGACCACTGGAAGCGGGATGGATTTCTCCGATAAAATCTAGGCCCCACTACTGGAAGGGTCCTGAGGCTGCCACAGGCTTCAATGGCAAAGACTTAAGCTACTGCTTTCCAGAGAACTTCTGACATTTAGCACAGGCTTTGATCTTAGCACAAACATCAGTGAACAAACTGGGCCAAAAGTACCCAGCTCTGAGGATCTTGTATGTCGTGGTTCTCCAATAATGATTCCCCCCACATAAACTGTCATGAAAATCAGACATAATCTTTTGGGTTTCTTGGGGCTCTAGGCATCTCAAAAGCACTCCTAATGGATCCTTCCAATACAAAATTTGATCAACAAGGCAGTACTTTATTGATTTGAGTTTTAAAGACCTCACCTTGTTCCTTTCCATACCACTTGGGGGTTGTAAATTTTGCAGAAAAAATATAATGTCTTTGTACCAGCTGCAATTTTCCAATGTAGAAATGACTTGAGGACTTTTATCGCTCATCTCAGCCTACTGATTTTCTGAACATGAGTGAATGAAATTCACCCCCAATGCTGAGCAATTTGATTCGGCCAAGAGCTTGGCCAAACCCTAGCCTTTAACCAATTTTGTGGGACTAATCTCCAAATCAAACTCAAGTAGTTTAGCAATCCACTTGCTTCTTTTTCCATCTATATCAGGTTGAATAAGAATTTCTTTTACAGCAGCTGATGGGACATAAGTAATAACTCTTGAATGCATGACATAAACTTTGAAGGATTTAAGAGCTTTAACCAATGCATAGGCTTGTTTGTCCATAATGTCATACTTTAGTTCTGCATCTCTCAATGCCCTACTGAAAAAGGCAATGGGTTGCTCTAAGCCTTCAACATTCTTCTGCAATAGGACTGCTGCTACTATATCAAAAGAGGCAAAAGAAAAAATAAGAAAGTCCTTGGAGTAGTCAGGGCTGACAAGAACCGGGGCTTCTGTCAAGGCTTTCTTTATTTGATCAAAAGAATCACGGGCCTTAGCAGTCCATTTGATTACACTATACTTCCTCAGCATGGTTGTGATAAACTTAACTAACTTAGCAAAATTTGACACAAATCTTCTCAAAACGTTGATTTTTCCCAGAAAATATTGTACCTCTTTTTTAGATCTAAGGAGTGACAAAGTTTGTATAGCCTCAACCCTACTGGAATCAATCCTTACCCATTCATCTGACACGATATTCCCCAATAATTTTCCTTCTTTCATGGCAAACAATGATTTTTTCGGATTCAAAGAGAGGCCAAATTTTCTGCATTTCAAGAAAACCTTTCTTAAATGATCACAGTGTTCCTTATCAAACTGAGAATACACAGTTATTTCGTCCAAATAGATAACAGCAAACTTATCCTTTTCTCCAATAAATGTTATGTCCATAGCTCTCTGAAAATTTGCCCATGCGTTCATCAAACCAAAGGGCATCTTGGCGTACATAAATGTCCCCCAAGGAGTGGTAAAGGTCGTCTTCTCCCTGTCTTCCTACAAAAAAGATACCTGATTGTATCCGAAAAATCCATCAACCATACACATCCTGGCTGCACCTGTCACCTTCTGTAATATGTGCTCCATCTTGGGTAAAGGATAATTATCCTTCTTTGAGCTTCTATTCATATTTTGGAAATCAACACAAAGTCTAATTTCTCCATTCTTTTTTCTTATTGGGACCAAATTGGCTACCCATTTAGAATACCTCAAAGGGATGATAATTTTTGCATCTAAAAGATTCTTCACTTCTTTCTCCATGACAGACAACAACATAGGATTGATTTGCCTCAACTTTTGCCTGAAGGGTTTGGTGTTTTCTTTTAATGGGATCTTGTGCTCTATTATGCCTGTGTCATAAGTTATGAGATCTTCATAAGTCCAAGCGAATACATCAGCAAAATATTTCAACAACTTAGTATATTCTGCCCTCTGCTTTTCTGATAGGTTGCTTGACAGTTTGACATATTTTGGATCCCTTTCAATGCCCACATTGCACTCAGTTATATCTGCATCATCAGTGGATACCTTCCCCTTCAATGCCACATCATTCTCGTCAAATAATATTTCCAAAGGAACCAGTCCCTTTGGTATATGATTACTAGACACCTGCACAATATGATGATTTGCAATTTTATTGAGGAAAACATCAGCATGAGGAGTGACTTCTGAATCATGATCCTGTTCAATGTGTAATGCAGAAAATTCATCAACAGTCTCAAGAAAAAATTTAAGTTCTAAATCATCTTCGAACACCTTCCAATATTTTACATTGTCCGGCATAGAAGGCCTGTATTTGACTTCTACATCATACTTATTTTTTGGTGGTATAGGAATTCTGAAGTTGCTTGTTGATATAGCCAAAGAATCAGCCATAGTATTCTCTTCTCTAAGAATGAATGATATATTAAAAGCAGAGAAAAAACTGTCCACCAAATCCCACACTTCATTTCAGTAAGATCTAAGCCTAGGATGCTTTGTCTGATAAAGATTTTTAATCTGATGGACTATCAATTCAGCATCCCCAAATATTGACAGCTCTCCTATCCCCATGTCTTTAGCTACCCTCAAACCCAAGACAAGAGCCTCATACTCTGCCACATTATTAGTAGTCTAAAATTCTAGTTTATCTGACAAAGATATAGTTTTTTGAGTTGGTGAGACAAAGATCACCCCAACACCAACACCTTCCTTGGAAGAGGCTCCATCAAAGAACATCTTCCGAACATAAATGGTTAGAGGAGGCTCTTCAGAAAATTTAATGGTCTTTCTTCTAATTTCTAAAGGGGCTTCCGAGGCATTAGTGAGCTGCAAAATACTAGATCCCAGATCTGTATCAAACACAAAAATAGGGTGATTGATGGGATTTGCTTCGTCACTAATGATGTAAGCCAATTGAGCTTCCATGTAAAGTCTTCTATGCTTTCCCCCAAAAACATGAATAGTAGCATAGGAGAGATCCGTCTACAAGGTTCCCCCAAGTCTTTTTATCCAGGATCTTGACAAGAGCATGCCAAACTTGGAGGAACATCAACAACTACGATATCCATAAGTATACTCTTCATGGGCAACTGAAATAAGGTCACCACCATATCTTTAACGACTCCAAGACACTTGACTTTCCTGGAGCCAAAAGAATATAAGTCATGATAGGTCTTTGTGACTTCTAACCCAATTTCATCTGTTAGAACTCTATAAATTATGTTCGGCTGAATAGACAAACGACAGAGGTAATTGTTTCAACCAGCTTTAGAGTTGAGGCACTAGCCTACTAAACTCGAAGAGGGCTCTCTCGTGTCACTTGATATATCTATGAAAATCAGTGGCTAGATTTGGTTTGTTTTGGGGATTTTTAATAAAGTTGTTGGCAAAGAAGGGGGGAACACTATGGGCTATGGAGTCAAAATTCTGAAAGTGAACGAAAAAAATGCATCGACAAATAGAACTCTCTAGAGGACAAAGGCTAAATAAAGCGATGAATCTGAGTTATTCTTGAAATAAAAAGGTGTGTAGGAAGATGAAGGAAACAAATAACTGCATCAGAACATTACTGAAATTAATTATGAATAAGTTAAGAAGACAAACACATAGTTTAAATTTCTTAAGACAAGAGCGTCACAAGACGAATTATGGGCCTTTAAACTCTCCAATTTAAACAGAAGAAAATGTAAATGAAATGAAAAGTTACAGGAAATACATACGATGAAAGGAAACAAAGCTCATATCACCACCCGTTAGAATATTTTCACAAAGACTTCAAAATCTTCTGCATTTGTATTCAATTCAGATTCAGAAAATTTACAAATGAAGTTTGATACAACCAAAAAGGTGCTCTTGCACTTCTGTCAATATTAATTAATTCAAGTCTCTTAGTACTTATACAATTTGATAAAAAAATAACTGAAACTGAAACGTTTCAGCTTCCGTAACAGTTTTGAATGTCAGTTTCGGTATACGAAACGATTTACAATAATTAGCAAAAAATAAATGTTTCAACATCATGAAAAGTCTCTCTGACCGCCCGGCTACTTCCGCGACATTTGTTCCGCCCCATGCTTCTGTTCGATCTGCAATATTGGTGACAGTTGAAGATCATCTGTTGGTTACGGGGACGTTGTACTTTGTCTTACCCAACCGCACGAGTTCTTTCCATTGCGCATCAGAGGGGATTTTGTAATCCATCATTTCTTTAATCAAAATTTCCAAGTCAATGCACGTAGCATAGGACATGGTTGGCACGCTGAATTTCATTGTTTTGAACTTGTTTAGAATTTTGAAATCAGTAGCTAAATGTTCTACCAAGCTAGGACCTTTTAGACTTTTTTCCATATCTTCAAACATGGAATTGTCCATCCTACATTGCATGAGGAGAGAGTGATAATCTTCCTGATTGTATAATGAGCCTTTACCGTACCAAAATGAGGGGAGGCCTTTAGCAAACAATTGTTCAAAGGAGTCTTTAAACTCCTGTATGCTATGCTCCATTTGCACATCTTTGTTCTGGACAGATGTGAGCAGGTCATGTTTGGCAGTGATTCTCCTGGCTGGAATGATTAATGTGGTCCTGTCTTTCACACCGATGGTCTGAAGATTGGCAATTGGTATAGCATTTAGTAGGTCGATGGCATTTTGGGCCCATTCCGAGGGCTTCTTTGCTAACACTTCATTTACAACAGTACATCTGTTCTGAGCTGTAGCAACCATGTTGTCTTTGTCGTTGATAAAATTCAGATAACTTCTGAACTTAGCAACCTCCGCAGCAATCGCGTCCCATATTACATGTTTGGCTCCCTGTAGTAGCGTTTTTCCCTGCAATCTAGTTTTTAACTTGTTCACTCTTTCCTGCAGGTCTTGTTTCTCTCTGTTGAGTTGAGTCAATTTCTCATCCTTCACCTTCATCTCCTGTTTCAACTTTTCTAAGTTTTCTTTGAGACTCTTGATCTCACCTGTTTTCAAGCTCACCTGGGACATAGCTTGAACTAATCCCTCAGCGCTTGATCCAACCTCTATATTAGCAGGCACAATAATTTCCATATCTGATATCATTACCTGCATTTGTGACCAACTTTATTTCTCTTTCTCCAATTGCAATAGTTAATCCTTATATTCTAGTGCCTCTTGTCTGAAGGTTTCCTTTTCCTGCTCCAAAGAAGTTAATTCTGTTGTCTGCAGATGGTCTGTAGGTGACATCTTCAACCTTTTCTTCAAGCTTTGGATCATTTTGTCCTTTTTTTCTAGAGAAGATTTCACCCCCTATGGACCTTTAGACTCTAATCTCTTTACCTACGTCATCCAATCTTTGTTTGACACCTTTTCTTGTTTCAGTTGCCCATCTAGTTTCAATGCATGTGTTGTCAATCTTGCAACCTTCAGAGCTAAGCTTAGGTAATCAACGTACAACATATCACTGAAATTTTTGTGGAATTTTACTTTATCAGGTGCGCCGATGTTTTCATAGTGTACCTTGAACTCAGATACCTTATCATTATTGGCCACTGCAATGTTGAATGTCTTTTTCTCGACATCTCTGACTGAGAGTAAGTGAGCTTTACGCTGGGATGTCCCTTCTACTTCGGGCAAAAGCTCCCTTATTTCACTATTGGCCATACTCCCTTTCACGGCATACTAATTTAGCAAGTCCTCCTTAGATTGATAAACTATCCCAGGAGTCTGGCCAAATATGTGTTTCCTGCTGCTAAAAACCTTCATGTTGCCTTCATTTTGTGGCTTGTTTTCTGGATTGATTTCTTCATTCTGGGTTGTAGTCTCTGCCATCTCCATGCACGTCTTTCATTTATGTTCTTCCTCTTCTAAATCAATAACTGGAGAGGGTGATGTGGCTCTCATTTTATTGAGGGTGTCTTGATGGCTACAAGCCCCTAGGGCTTCTGAACTACTTCTCTTATTGAAGATGCTCATTTTAGGAGCTTTGACAATCAACCTGGGTGAGGGTTTATGTGCTGAGCTTTGTTGAAAAGTAATCTTTGTCTGTTTTGTTTGATCATGCTACATGATGACCTCTATCTCTATATAGGTCTCTAGATTGGCCAACTTATCTAATCCTTCAACGTGCTCATAAGGGCCTTGTCTGCTTGCCAATCTCCTCTTTGATATAATCTGATGTGGATCATATCTTCTTCCTTGCAAATGTCTGAACCCAAATTCATTGAGTTTGGATTGAATCTGAGGCAAATAAGACTTTCTCTTCACCACAAAGGGACCTACCATGAATGGGAATTTCAGATTAGAAGCCTTGTGAGCTTTGAGGAAATGCTCAGTCTCTGAGATGACCCTTTGTCTTATAAATTCCAAAGCAAATATCCTAGGAGTCAGAAAAACTGGTAAAAGGTGAGGTCCTTCCTGGCATTCGTATACCCAAATCACGGTGGACTGAGTGAAAAGCATCCAGTCTCCCATCATGTTCTCCAAACTCGGCTGCAACAAATGCTTCATTTCTTCTAGGAATCTTGGCAGATCTGAACCAAAAATGAGACTGTATATCCTAGACATGATCTTGTTGATGAAGATGAGCATGGTGATATTTTTACACTCGATCGAAATAAATGCACCCTCAGGAAGCTCTATGCTGTGAGATCCTAGAAACATTCTCAACAGGTGAGAATAATATTTGAAATGTCTTAACGAGTTGAAATTAACCAGCTGTTGATGTATATTTTCCGCAATAAATTCATCAAAACTAACACGGACTAACTGCCCAGACAGGAAGAAAATCAGCAGGAACCCTAACATAACCTCTACCACAAACTTGTCATTGTCTAGACCTAGAATTTGACTCAGTAGAGAACAAGCCCACTAGACTTTGATGATCATGATGCTTATACTAACAGGCAAGGATAGACTCTTTGAATAATGTTCAGGCTTGACTATGGTTTGCAGAAACATGGTTTTTACCTCGGGCAAGAATTCTCTATAAATCGTAATCATTCTATGTTCCTTAAAGGGTTCTGATACTGTGGGGGGGGCGTCTGGTATATTTATAGCATGTCGGAGTGATGGACGATCCACTTTACACAAGACTTCTGACCCTAATTTGTTTAAGATGACTCTTTCTCCCTAGGAATATCGCTCTGCACACCAGCTTACAAATTCAGGGAATGGGAAGACTGTTTCTACGACATAAGGGGCGAAGGAGGCTCGAGCCGCTTCAAGAAAGGGTATGCGGGATCCAGCGTTGTTCAACAAATTTGCTTTAGACACATAAACAGGCGAGATCGTTGTCTCTGTGTCAAAAAGGTCATAATCTCTGTCAATTAGGGCATCCTCCCTGGAGGAAATATCTGGTTCACTCACGGATAAAACAACAGGATTGGCAGCCATGGTGAAGAATACCTGATAAATGGCGAGAAAGCTGGTCTGGTTCGATTCTGAACTTCGAAATTTGAATGGAAGCTTTGCGCCAAATTTCTGAATGTTTGAATGCTTCAAATTGTCATAGAATAATGCCTGGGGTTCCTCCTTTTATAGGCATCTATTGCCATCGAAATTTGGAGAAAAATGGTTTTAGATGAACCGCCCTTAGCCCTGATGTGTCTCTGACGACACCATGTGTCCACGATTTAAAACAGGGTAGTTTTCCCGATCCATCCTCTGTCAGCTAATTCTTGTGCTACTTCAATCACCGAAATGCACCTCAGTCGTTGATCCGGGTCGCTTCAAGATCTATGGTCCGCATCTTGCCTGGAAAATCTATCATTGGAGGTTGAAAAAAGGTGGTTTTGGTCAAACAACCCTCTTCTCCGATGTACTTCTAAGCACGCCACACGTCCCGCAAAAAATTGTGATGGTTTTCCCCGGCCCACCCTCGACCACTTAATCTCCCTGCTAGTTACATCTTCGATACACGTCTGAGCCGTTGATCCAGGTCGTTTTCGAGATCGACAGTCTACTGAGTTTTACTCTTCATATCTCTACCACCTTCGTTCATACGCTGTCAGGTATAGTTGGGCCCTCCAAATTATCACAGCTCTGTGGCGATTTAATCCTTCATAAAAATTTTGAAACTCGGACACCATATGGGAATTATATGGTGATAGGAGAGATCCATCTGCAAGGTTTCCCCAAGTCTTTTTATCCAGGATCTTGACAAGATCATACCAAACTTGGGGGGAACATCAACAACTATGATATCCATAAGTATACTCTTCATGGGCAGTTGAAATAAGGTCACCACCATATCCTTAATGACTCCAAGACACTTGACTTTTCTGGAATCAAAAGAATATAAATCATGATAGGTCTTTGTGAATTCTAACCCAAGTTCATCCATAACAGATTTTGGCATAAGATTGTTGGATGCCCCTGAATCTATGAGGCAATTGTGTAGCACCTTGTCATGTATATTAAGAGAAGTATAGAAGGGAGGAGATGAGTCATCTTTGTCTTCTATCAAAGGGCCTAAAATCACAACTGGTTTTTCATCTTGCAAATTTATTGAATCAGTGGCATTTGGAGAAGCTTCGGGCTGTAACATTTTGGTTAGATATTTTTTAAATTCTTCATTTTTTATCAATTCCAAAATGGTACAGGGATCTTAATTTTCTAGATCTCATTCTCAAAACTGAAGGAAGGGGAAGGCTTCAAAATCTCTTTGGTTTCAGGAGGAGGATTTCTTATTAGAACTTGTGGGTTTTGAGAGTCTTTTTCCTTGCTTCTCACTGTCACAGCCTTGGTAGAATCTTCTTTTTGAATAGGCTGATTAGGGGCATCAGTTTTTTCTTCATTCTTCTTAGAGCTCAGATTATATCGACTAGCATTCTCCTTTGCTTTCTCTCCCTTGCTTAACTCATTAATTTGAATATCCATTAAAGATTGCTCATAAGAGGATTGAGTCAAGTGTGGGGATGGGGATGTATCACCTAAGAAATGAATCTCATGATCGACCTCTACCTCCTCTTCTTCTTCATCAACAACCAGATTATTTTGAAAAGGAGTTTGTATCCTCTGATCATCTCTCTCTCTATTTCTAGGATCTCTAGAAAGGATTTGGGGAGCATTGTTGGTTCTTCTGAAATTACCTCTGTTTTCAATGTTTTGAGCATTTCTGTATGGTTGTCTTCCTTCTGATTTTAACTTCTCAATCTCAGTAGAAAGGGATTTTACTAATTTGGTCAACTCATCTACTTGTGAATGAACAGTAGGAGAGTCGGAAGTGGAGGCTTCAACTCTGTTTTTCCTCCTGTCCCTATCAGATTTCCCTCTGAGCTTATTTGATGCCACTATGTTGGATTCTACCTCTAAGGCAGCATATTGCATATGAACCAAAGAAGGTGACCTTCTTTCTCTCAAAAGGAGGCAGAATTCGGAATGATATGCACTGGCATAAGTGATTTTTTCCATTGTTTCAGTGGGTTTGATCTCATCAGGGATATTCTTGTACATTTTGTTGAATCCTTTAGAAAAGTCA
This sequence comes from Picea sitchensis, assembly GCA_010110895.2. Lineage (NCBI taxonomy): Eukaryota > Viridiplantae > Streptophyta > Pinopsida > Pinales > Pinaceae > Picea > Picea sitchensis. The sequence continues at coordinate 39,328 of SNQJ01S0110729.1, forward strand.
GAGACAGACTCTCCTTCTTTCCTTTTCAAAGATCCAAATTCGGTGTTGTAGTACAAAAAATCATTTTTGTCACCCCAATGCCTCAAGAAGGCTTCATCCAATGCCTCAATACCAGTAATGGATCCAGGGGCCAGACCCCTGAACCACTTTCTAGCCTCACCAAACAGGCTTTGGACAAAAACCCCCATCCAAACATCTTCATCTTCAATATTTTGGTTATCTGCATAACTGTAGAAATCAACAAGATGTTCCTCAGATGTTACATCTTCTTCTCCTATGAACTTAGGCATGTATTTCAAATAATCTCCAGGGGGAAGAGCATTCAGTGGCTGAGGTAAGAGTAGAGGAGCATATCTTGCAGCCACTATGGCATCCATCCTATTTGTAAGGGGGTTAACAACTTCCATTTGATTTTGGATTCTTGGTGAACAAGAAGGAGAAGGAGACTTGGCTATGTGCGGAGTTGGAGACGAAGGAACGGATGAAGGGGGGGTTTCAGTGTTCACAATAGAAGGCTGAGTCTTTGAAGAGGATGGTAAGGTCTGAGAGGGAGATGAAGTTCCTACTTCTTTGGGAGCAAAATTTTTAGCAGAAAGAGGTGTAGCAAAAGCCCAAGTAGGGAAATCTTCAAAACTATTAAGACTGAAACACTTCTCAATATCAGGGGAAGAAAATATATCAATGTTTTCTTCTTCCAATTCAATCTCAAAGGAAGAGTATTCAATAAGAAACTCTTCAAAATCAAGCTTTTAGATACTTCAGCTGAAGATAAAGGAAGATTACTTGATAAAACAGTTGGAGTATCAAGAGTGGAATCAGGCAACTGACCATAAGCACTTGTAGCAGCAGCAAAAAAAAAAATTTTGGGAAGCTTTTCCCTTCTTGATTATCTTCTCTAGGTCAGCCTCAGGTGGTACCAAAGGTAGTTGTGGATTCGATCTTGTATGTCTTCCTTTAGGTGCCAGAGCTGAAACAATGGAGTCGTCAGGTGCAGTCTACAATCTTCGAAATACTGAGTTCTAATGCACCTTTAGAACTAGAATACTGTGTCTTTTTAATCCCAAGGAAAAGTCCTCAAATCGTTCCCTGACAATGGTGCCAAGAATGTTAGCACTAGGAGTCACCTTCAGATTGCATGGAAGGCAAGCCCAGTACCCATCAAGTTATAAGTGAATGTAAGAGTGTTTAAAGGGTCAAATGGAAAAGGACTCAAGTGATAATGTTCTAACTCAGATAACAGGGCTAGCATACACCAGCAAGTAAGGTCTTGGCTAATTTCAATCAGTAGTTTGGGAATAAGTATGAATAGAGGGAAGACTTGAATGAGATAAGTGTAGGGGTTGTTGTAAACATAAGGTCAACAAGAGCCTAAGGAGGAAAGCTTCTTAACACAAGATCTTCTTGAACTGAGAAACTAAGGAAGCTAAATAAACATCATGATAACATAATGATCAAACATCCATCGTAACATCACCACAATCAT